>JAMKCH010029809.1:0-18616 GCA_023653785.1 Ophioderma brevispina | reverse complement strand
TATTGAGAAGGAACCCAAATTCCCCCTCAGAACAAAATGCCTCGGCACCCCTTCTGTCCCCTCTGGCCCTCCCCCAATTTTCAAAGCGTCTGGTTCACCACTGGCTAAATGGAGAAGTTGGCAGTTATGAGCGCGTACCCCCCATTTTTTGTTGATTAATTTTACACAGTACTCTAGGCTTACAAAATCATGTTCAACTCTCACATCAAAACGTATTAAAATATCAGAGCACAACTTTGCAGAGATGGGTTTTTTGGGATCATGGGTCATTTTTCAAGATGAAAAACTGTACTAATCATCCTCCTAACCCATTCCCTAAACAGTAACCCTTAGCTCTAAGTCCCTGTAAGTTATTCTAATCTGTGATCCTCTGAACCCTAAATCAAACCCAGGGTGCCATTACTGACTGTGCATAATCTAGATGAATCAGGAATCCCAATTTTTCTTTTTACAAAATACACCCATGTTAAAAAAGATGTTGTCTCTGCTAGTCGGGTTTGCAAAGGGGTGGAAAAGTTGGGGTGCCGGAATATAATGGAAACTTTCCCGGAAACTTTCCAGGAATTTGAAGGGCCCGGGATATTAGGGAATTTTCAATTTTTTCCATTTTTTAAGTTTTAAAACATTTAAAACATGTCTCCCAGGAACAAAAAACCCTGTTTGTAGGCCTTCCTTTCAATTATGTACTGTTTTGTGGTAATGAAGAATATGACATATTGCTACAACCCAATTAGTAAAAGGTATCTTGTCAGGGCACTCGATAAAATCTATCAAAATCGTCCGTCAACTGCACCATTTCCAATTCACTACCTCACCAATGTTTGTAAAGGTCTCGTTTCTGTTGGACTATCTTAACACATTTTAAATAACATTTTTGTGTTAGGACCTTTGAATTTGCATTTTCTGGAGGGGGTGAATTTGGGCCCTTCTCCATAGACAAACTGTACAAATTGTCAGTTTCATTTTGGGGGGGGGTGGGGCTGGCAGGTGGCTCTTAAGAAGGGCGTGTGGCCCCCCCCCCCCTCCACCCTGGCTGAATATCACTGAAAATGTTTGTCTAGACTTGTTACAGGAAGCCTCAAAACCCATTTAAGTAAAGTTAATTGTGAAGATATTTCTCACAAATCGAAGTACAACTCAAGGTGGGTGGTTGACAGGATACAAGCTAACAGACCAGCGAAGTGATAGAATCTAAAACAACTGTGACCAACAACACGAACCACGTATGTTTTGTACAGATGTTTGATGGTTATTTTTCTGTTTAACCATGCTTGTTTTTTGCTTTATTTTCTTCTGTAGCATTTCACTGGTGTACAGAGTAAATATCCTAATTATCTGAACAAAAGGACCTTATAGTTTATATCAATTCCAAAAGATTGTTTTTGAAAATTCCCAATTGCAACCCTATCTGCTAGTCACTTAGGCTCAATTACCACAATTTCCAATACAACAACACAAAACTCTACTCAGCTTAAAATGGAGGGGGAGGGTATCATATTGAAGAAATACTGATATATTTGATTTCAAATAAAGAAAATCATGCGCAGATTTTTTTCCAGATCTCACATTCCCTTTTCCCTTTTTCCAACTCCATATTCCTTTATCACCTCTGATAATATAATTCAAGAAGGTCCCTGCAGCCTTTGATCTGCTCATCAAAACAGCTGAAACCTTCTGGCAATGTGAATTTTAAGAAACACTCCACACCCAATATATGGTTCTCTTCACATCATGAATACCTTAATGTGAATTCAACGTCAACTTATTTTCAAAAAGCATAAACATCGATATTAGTAAAACATGGTCTACACTTAGGAATCAAATTCGGTTCCTGTTGGGGGAATATAATAACAATAAAATTCTACCTCAAAACCCCTGTGGTAAAACGTAAGCGGGCCGTTCTATAACTGTCACTTTATCGCTCTCCTTTCCTTCCCCTCTAATGTTGGATTCTATCAATTTATTAAAGAAAAAAGTGCTCAATTGATTCACCAAAATTCTGTTGTTTTTTTTTTTTTTTTTTTTTTAAACATTGAAACATTATTGACAGTTCCTGATAAATACATTTTCAAAATTTGAATGAACATAAAAACAAACATTTCTTTTTATTTGAATGATATTACTTCAGTTATTGATGTTAATCAAGGCATGTTGTCAGATTTAGCATATTTCTGTTTAACGGTGCCATTTATGTGCTTCGATCAGCAATTGACTCGTTTGCCACTGGTTTGTTGAGAGAATAATGGTATGATTTTAGGAACTGTACTCTCTTTACCGACGAATTGAACCCAAGGCGATGCCCCATTATTTAAATGGAGAACGCGGCATCAACCCCAAATAATGCGCATTATTTTTGCTGGAAGAATTCAGCCGCTGGCATTGTCTTCCACTTAAATAATAGTATTGCTTTGGTCTCAATTCGTCGTAAAGAGAGTAACCGGTTACCAAAATAACCTTTATTCTCTAAATTGACCCAGGCTTCAGCCATAAATTGTTTTACATTTTTACCGCTGTTTAAGAATTTGAGATAGAGGCAAATGTATAGGCAATCAACTTTTTCATTTCATGGTTCTGAAGCAACATAAAAAATATATCTCATGCAACTGATGTCCATTCTGAATGGGATTTTTCCAGCAAAATAATGCTAGAAATGCGGGTACGTAACTGAAGTGAGAAAGTACGAGAACGTGAGGACAAACAAGTAAGGTAGTAAAAGATGAGGGGAGACCGAAAACCAAGGCAAAAAGGGAGGAGTGGCAAGGAAAAGAAGTAGGGATAAGCAGAGAAAAAAAATGATGGGGGAGTTACAGGACCGAAAGCGCAAAAGAAACAGGGAGAAGGAGGTGGAACTGCTATTGGAAAGTGATGTTGATATTACCTGGACCAATGCAATACCGATAGCACAATCAGTAAGGCGCTCGACTCCATTGTATGCTCATCCATGCATATATGCGTTCGTTCGAGCCCTGTGAGATTCCGCTGTCCTTGTAATTTCCCTGTACAAGAAACTAACCGCTTATTTTCCCTTTTACCCATGCGATATTTGGGAAGCTGTCCCAGCTGCGATGGTGATGTCGCTGTATTGTTGCTGATAAGGAAAGCGCTGATCCTGATCTGCTGCATCCCTTGAAATGATTCTAAATGGTTTATGGATGGTTGGGCCACAGTGATCAGCAGGCCATTTGTGAAAGCGCTTAGAGGTCATAGCATAAGGCGCTATATAATCTCTGCTATTATAGTATTATTATTATTAAATGACTTTTTGAAAACAACTTTGAATCTTATATTGTATAAACATTTACATACAGAATTTTTTTTTAATAATTTTTGCATTTATAGTCTTTTTTATAGTTTTTTAACATTTTAAAGGTGCGGCGTGTTCCGATCGTCTTTGGGACCCCCTGATTTACCCGGAAGGAGTTCTCGATTTTGAATATCATATAAAAGGGCCTTATTTGTCTCATTTTCGTCCTAAATTTGAGCCCTCGAACCATTCCAATCCTAAGATTATAAACAAAACCGCGTTTGTGGTTAGCCACTTATTAGCACAAGGTAGTCAATAGGGTTTGTAACATGCATTATTGCGTCTAACCATCAAAACTGCAAGCTTGTTTCCCACGGATACATTATGGGGGTATTTGCAAGTGCCAGCTCCCATATCACGTAGAGAACACAAAACACATCATCGGACACCACCTTTAAGAACTCTTAAGGTGGGCCACGAGAGATTGTTGAGGCACCCAAATAGTGTGTCTAATAGTAATTTCATATCGATTAGACACTCAAAGGTTTTCTTACCTTGTTCTTTGGCTACAGAATGTTTTAAAAGAGTGATTTTGATTTGCGTTATATTTCATCTAAAAATCTGCGAATTCGTATTTGCTCCTATACAAAATTAGAAACTTCCCAATTTTTGTTCAAAGAAGCATTTCCAGCTTAATCCTTTCAGATGGGGATATTTTTTATGGAAAAGCTTACAAAGGGCAAAATCGGTACTTTTGATTTTTTTTAGTGAAACCTAATATGTTAAATCTCTCGTTGCACCTTAAAATAGATTTTTGCTTGTTGAACATGTTCACGTTGTCAATGTCCAATTTGTAAAATTTACACAAAACTGTCGCAAAAATAAGTGTATACACCTAAAGCAATCAGCTTGTAATTGTATTGTCCTGCAAATTGGAAATGTTATCATCTTCGTGCAAAAACAAAAATGGCAGAGGCCAGTGGCGTAACCACGGGGGGGGGGGGGTTGGGGGCATGTGGGGGCCGCAAGCCCCCCAAACGAAACGCCGTGCCCTCCCGCTCGCCCCCCCAAATGAACTGACCCTTTGTACAGTATGTCATGGAGAAGGACCCAATAAGCCCCCTCAAAAAATGCCTTGGCACCCCTTCTGCCCCCCCCCTTTGCAAAGGTCTGGGTATGCCACTGGCAGAGGAGCTGATTTGTACTCCTTTTTTGTAGAAACAGCCATTTGAAATTGGCTAAGGGATTAGTCACTTCAAAACACAAGATCAATTTATCTATTTAGTAAGCTTCCCTAGGGGTAGAGTTCTCCAGTTTGGTTAGGACCATAACACACACACACAAAACTATATCAAATTTTTGCTGGAAGTGAGACTCACAGTTGTACCTGAGAAGCAGAATTTTTTGGCCACATTTAACAAATTTGCTTTTTTGTTCAAAATTTCACAATGTTTTACCATGAGCAAATCTGGGAAATTTTGGTTTTAAATTAAGTGACCTAATTTTACAACATTTTTTTAAAATTTTGTAGTAACAAAATTAAGGCCCAAAATTAAAGGGATTGTTCATAATTACATACCAGAAGGCTGAAAATGGCCCATATTTTCAGCATATGTCCATATGATCAATGGTATAGCAAGCTCACTGGTAAACATGATACAATAGTGAAAGCATGACATTCAAAGATTGTACAGAAGCAAAACTTGTTTTGATCAAAGTGTAGTTTAATTACCAGGATGTTTCAGCTCCCAATGCACAGCAGTTTCAAAGGGTTCATTGTATAAAGGGTTCAATGAATACACAAACATTATTATTTACAAGTATATTGCAGGCCACTATTGATAAGAATTGTCGATTAACATTCAAAATTTTTCATTTTTTCCTCAAAAATGTCAAAATTATGCATTTTCAGGACTATATTTGGAAAATAAATGATGCATTCAACTGAATCCAAACAAGCCTAGTCTAAAAATCAGTGGTTTTGGGGTAGCTTTCACAAGCTACCTCAAAGCCACTGACTTGTGTTACAAACTATACAGATTAGGATCCAGTACTCTTTTCACCTTGTATTATATTTGGCCCCCCCCCCCACAACACAATGTGTCATACTGCAGATGGGTGGGAGGATGGGCGGGCAGGTGGATGGGCAGCAAAAGCATTAATCCATTCTACACATGCCACCTTGCATGGTGGGCATGGTTGCCCAAAGGATTGGCACCAGGAAGGGCATCCAGTCAATTATCTTTTGCTCCAATAAATCCTCACACAGCAGTATTGCTGAGTGTTAGGCGAATCCGGCCACCCCCGTTTAGCGGGAACAAAACCGGATTTAAAACTTTGGTCCCCGGGGGGCCACTTGTATTCAAAGGTGGATATGATGCGTGAACAAGAAAACGTGTAAAAAGGGTCTCTTTTTTCCAACAGCCGATGTACGCGGGTAAATTGATTAGGGTGTCAAAAACAGCAAAATATGGAAAAAAGGGTATGTTTTTTTCGTAACCCCGAAATTGTGATGTACGCGAGATCAAAATCATCAAAAATAGTGTAATTTGGAAGTAAAGCAACATGAGCAAAGCCAGATAATAAGGGTATATTAATTTAGAGGTGGGCTATAGAAGGTCAATGTTTCAGATTACTTCGAACACAGGCTCATTTGATGACTTTAATCACCCTGATCCCACTTTCAAGGAAAAAAAATGAAAAATGTGCGAAAACCAGGGTGCCCTATCAAAAAATCCAAAATGGCCGCCAAATTGTTAAAAATTTGATTTTTGACCATAACTCGGTTATTTTTTGTTCAATTTGCTTAATTTTGGTGGCAATACAGATGTTTGGGAGTATTAGGAATCATGCTATGCAACTTTCATCTCACCACAGCCTTTCGTTTTCTTGAAAATGACGTTTTTGCTTAAAATTGAGCTCTGAGGGCGCTTTCCCATAAATGCGCATCGGATTGATAATGGTGATTTTAACATTCAAAAAGTTGAAGAGAGTTTTATTATGAACACTTGCTGAAAATTTGACTTGCGTGGTGTTTGCGGTTTTACAACTATAGGCTTTTTAATGTCATAAAAATGCCCTCCATTGAAACCCACACATAAGAAAGTTCGTTGACCCCTGTATATTCCAATGAGAGTGTTTTTGTCAAATTTTAAATTGATACCACGGGAAAATGGTAAGTGTTACACACCTCTAATCTTCAAAAAAATGATGAATCAACAATTCTGATGATGGTCCACCAGTTCAATTTTAAAATTTTTGATATAATATGTACTTTTTGGGAAAGCGCCCTCGCAGTCCAATTTTAAGCTAAAACTGCCATATCGAGAAAACAAAAAGTCGTGGTGAGATAGAAGTTGCATAGAATGCTTCCTTGCAGGCCAAAACATGGGTATTGCCACAAAAATGAAGGTGATTAAACAAAAACTTATCAAGTTATGGTCAAAAATATGATTTTTGGCCAATTTGGCGTCCATTTTGGATTTTTCGTTGGAGCACCCTGGTTTTCGCACTTTTTTTTTTTTCTTCGAAAATGGGATAAGCTTCATTAAAGTCATCATTCTAGCCTGTGTTCGAAGTGATCTGAAACTATGACCGAAATATGACCCTCTATAGCCCACCTCTAATATTATCAACACAATGCATTGCTTACTTGTTTAAGGTAGCAAAAACTGACAAAAAGACTTGTTTATGGTAGCAAAACAGACAAAAATGCTTGTTTAGGGTATGTTTTTAGTCGGTGGAAATACTTGTTTAGGGTGCATTTCGGAAGTCTGTGTTCACGCATCATATCCACCTTTGAATACAACTGCCCCCCCCCCCCCCCCCCCCCCCCCCCCCCCAAAAAAAAAAAAAAAAAAAAATCTTCACGGGTGAGTATATTGTATGTGTCGGTCACAGTTCATAGCATTTACAGACAAAGTGTGGCGAAGCATTAAATGTTATTTGCTGTATTATCACTCGTACATACGGTAGTCTGCGCCAGGCTCCCGGCCAGGCTAGGCTTACACATGTACGAAACGCACAATCATGCATGTCACGGGCATGCCTACCGTGATCATACACGTCATGCATGCCACAATCATGCATGTCTCACTGAATCATGCCAATGATGCGCCACAATATTCATTCATGTCACGATGCTATGAATTATGACCTACACATACAATATACTCACCAAACAAACAAAATTCCTAAAGAATCACAACTCTATAAGAGTGACTTGTTCACTCTAAAAAGGAGTTATCAGTTCACTCTTTCCTTAGAGTTATTTTGTTCACTCTTTATTTTGAGTGGATCTCACTCTAAAAGATGCGTCACTCAGCTGGCTCTTTTTTGGAGTGAGATTTCACTCTTTTAGAGTGGTTTTTCACTCTTTCGTTTTAAGAGAGTATGTTTTTAGTCGGTGGAAATACTTGTTTAGGGTGCATTTCAGAAGTCTGTGTTCACGCATCATATCCACCTTTGAATACAACTGCCCCAACCCCCCACCCCCCCACGGGCTTTGGTCTAACTAAAAACACTCTACAGACTAAACCTGATTACTCAATGAACTAACATGGCATGATAATAGAACATAGAATAGGTCATGTGCTGTATACTTTTTAGACAAGTTATGAATATTAATGAGCTCATTTGCAAATTTTGAAGAAAATTCATTAATCCACTCTACAGACTAAACCAATTAGTCAATGACTTCTAACATGGCACAGTGAGATAGAACATGACAAGGTAATTTGCTGTATATTTTTGGACAGGTTATAAATATTAATGAGCTCATTTGCATATTTTCAATAAAATGTGATTAAGCCCATAGAACTATATAACAGAATGAAGTGAATTCCGTGCATTATGGAATATACCAAGTCCGTAACCTATTTGTCTCACCTCAGCGCGCCGTGGTTGTTGTTGCGCAAGCACTCGTGCGTCGTCACTGTTGTTGCACAAGCACACACTTATAAAAATCTGTTATGTTATCTGTGGTGCATTTCCCCAGTGTTCCATTGTCTGATCGGCCAATTTTTCTGCAATAATTATGCAAAAACCAATCGATTGAAGAAACCATGCCTCTAAAAAGATTCCTGCATCCCTAATGCACAAAAAGTCTCCCAATGGCCCCTATTAATTTTGCTTAGTAAAAGAGATATTTGAGTCCGAGTGATAGCATGTGGCATCAGTTGTTGTTTTCACTTGCTAAATGCGACAAACGTAAAATACTCTAGTGTCTCATAAATATGCATAAGGACTTTCCAAATACGACAACATGTAAACCAAATATGGTGGTGCCCAAAACTATGATAATGAAGTGCATATGGTCATTATAATACTTTTGGGCACCTCGATTTTGGTTACGCCGTTTGTGGAGAATCCGCTTGTCTACTTTATATATGTAGTTGGATTAAGCCACAGTTGTTGGGGGCCATCTTAATTATGCACAGCCCTGCAATTCTAGTTAAGTTTTAATATTTATTTTGGTTCCAAAAATTTAGTACCATTTTCCTTGAATAGGGAGAACATCAAAATGACAACTTTGTAATCGAGCATTTAGGAGACTATCTTTAACACTCAAGTGCCCAAAGGGGGAGGTTCCATGGTCCCCAACATTTGACCTTTTCACAATTTCTTGATTACATAATTACATTTTCAAGGGTCTTCTTTTCTAACTCTTTGATTTATGAATATGCTTCTCCTAATTAAAAAAATTCAATCTGTCCATGCCTTCATTAAGATTTGCTTAGATATATACCTTGGGAGGCAATTAATAAGTAATCAAGTTACCATTTATATGCTGATAGCATTGACATGACTGTGGTCTTAAGGTATAGTCACACAGCTCCCGACTCAAGACCCAAGACAGCTCCCGACCCAACCACTTCCCGACTACATAAGACCGCCTTTTTTTCAAAATCGGCTACAGTCTTGTTCAAACTTGCAAAATTTACAGTTTTTATCCCGACCAGGGATGATAAGTCTGCGAGTATCCCCGTCGTCAACGAGACAAGGGATGCTGAAACAAGATCCAGCATGTTTAATTGGCGACGCCACTTGTTCAGTCCCCGATTAGTCGCCGAACTTGAAACGACGACAAGTTATGACATGTCGCTGTCAAGACTGCTCGTCGATTGGTCGCCGAGTTGTTGACGCCAAGAATGGTACCATCACATGAAGACAACCCGCGACGCGACCCAACCTCTTCCTGACTGCACAAGACCACTTTTCTTTCAAAATCGGTTGTTCAAATTACAAGACAAGAGATGCTCAATCGCCAAGCAGTAGGCGATCAAGTATGTCACTTGTTCAGTTCTCAATCAGTCGCAGACCTTAACACGACAGCACAAGTTGCTGTCAAGACTGCAAGTCGGCGACTTATCTTCTGTAGTTGCCGAGTTTAGTCGCCGATTTAACATGTCCAGTTGGCTTGCATTTTCTCTCCCGCTTGGAGCAGACTCATTGCCGACCACTTTCCAACTGCACACAACCATTCATGATGCGCACCAACTCATCGGCTACCGCTTCCAAATCGCTCATGTGTTCAAGCCGACCTTCCCGATTCCAAAACCCTCCACGATTTTTTTAAGCTGCAAGAAAAATCGTGGCGTTTTTTTTTCAAATTTTCCACATGCTTCCGACCACACAAGATTGCAGAAGACTGTACAGGACAGTCCCAGATTTGGCCAAAACTACACCTGAAAAAGGAAAATAACTCACGATTTTCGAAAAATGGCCAATCGGCACCAGTCTTGAGCAGTCTGAAAGCGGTTTTCTAGCAAATAATGGGTAAGACTACAGACGACTGTACAGAACAGGCCCAGACCTTGCCAAAACTACACATGAAAAAGAAAAACTGCTCACGATTTTCGAAAATTGGCCAATCGGCACCAGTCTTGAGCAGTCTGGAAGTGGTTTTCTAGCAACAAATCGGCTGTGTGACTGAGCCTTTAACTTTGCAAGTCTATAAGAAAGACCAAGGTGGGGTTGAACTTTCCAAAAAAAAAACCAAGATGGTATAAATTTCGCCAGGCCCGTACGCAGGGGGGTACCGGGGGTCGCATCTCCAAAATGTCCACTTTTGCTTATTTTTTTTCCTTTTCAATAAAAAGGTCCTAACTCTATAGAAAAAATTGACAAGTTCACTTTTTGGATAAGATGTTCAAAAGGTAATCTTTCATACAATAATTGAAAGATATGCAGTTGACTTAAATCTGAGACAAATCTACCAAAAGAGATTTGAAGCAAAGATTAACAGCTCAAACACAGATCGCAATAATGTCCACCACAGATTTGGCCATGTGAAGACACTGTGAATCGGCAGGTCCGTAACATGGATTTTTTTTGGGGGGGGCAATTTTTTTTTCTTCAAAAGTTGACTGTTTCCCAAATTTGGCAAAAGTGGACCTTTTCTACCAAACATTTCTATATAAACTCCCTAATTTTTGGCTCCCTATGCTCACAAGATCTATTTTTTACCTTTTTAGTCCATTTTGGGGTTTTTGGAATTTGAGGTTTATATTCTCTTAATAAAATGTTTGTCATTGATTTCAAATTTCATTTATACTACTGAAGCTGAGCAAATGGCAAGTTTTCTTGACCCATTCAAATATTTTGGCATGTAACCATTAATCATTAAGTCTGGGTGGAAGTGGTTAATTTTTTTTTATTTCAAAACTGAGGCATACAGATTTCAGGTTATATAACTTACTCCTTGTTTCATTCTTGCCATGACCCCAGCACAACATTTTTAAATATTAGTTTAGTATGCCTTATAATACCTAGAACACACAAGGTCAATTCATGTAAATACAAAATAGTGAACTCTGCACTTGGTGAATGAGCATAATAGCTCCAAGTGTTTGCTTATATTTCTAAAACTAGGACCTGTATTTTCAAATACAAGGTAGAAATGCAATTGACATTTAGTGTTTTCTGACAGCAGCTAATATTTCCTGCATAGCAAAATGGATGGACTCATTTAGCTCGCTGAGTTCTAATGGAAAAGAGTTGTCGCTATTTGATCAGACCAGAACAAATTGAGTTGTGAATGATTCATAACTCTGCATTACCTGACTGAAAATCCAATCCTTAGTTTTCTTCTTTAACAATGCAAATCTTGCATGGATTGTTTCTTTATCAACTAGTCCTTACAGGAGTCAAAATAATCTGTCTAATTTTTTATTTCCTTCAAACTTTTGAGCTAGGTTTATTCATGGAGCATAAAAATAGGAGGAATAGTCCTAGTTTGTCCATTCATAGATAGTGATTATGATAGAAATGACTGTAAGAGACCTCTACATGACCTCCTTATCTCTACCCCTTATAAGGCCCTTTAATGTTTCAATACATACGCATATCTAGATTTTATTTAATAATAGCGTACATAAAACCTTGCGAAAATATCACTTATACAGTAACTCGATTGGAAGATGCGCAGAATTTGGCTCCTGCTTCCGCTCCCAATACTACAGGGCAAAAACACACTCTCTACTGAAGTAATTTACAAATTTTCAAGCGTTCGTGTGGGTTCGAATTCCCACTTTAGGCCCAAAATTTCAATTATTATTAAATCTTAGAGTTAGAGATTGAATGAAAAACACCGGAGTTGGCCATTAAAGTAGAAACTAGCAAATAGCTGCCTGCTGCCTGCCGCTATCATGGGCGTAACGCAGACCTGAAGCCCCGGGGGGTGGGAAGACTCAAGATGGTCCCCCCATTTTTCAGACTTCCCCCCGATTTTTAACGGTCTCCCTAGCGCTCGCCAAGTGGACCCTATTTTTTTTTCAGTCGGTTCAAAATGCTGAAAGAGCAAGAGGGGGCAGAAGGGAGAAAGAAAAGGGGGAGGGGGGGTTTGAGCACCAGGGACGCCGGGAGAACAACTTTCTCCTTCCCTTTATCTTCTTTCCCTCTTTCTTTTCCTCATCTCTTGCCCTCTTTTCTGATCTTTCTTTTGTCACTTCTTTTCTTCTTCTCTTTCTCCCTGTTTTAACTTTCTCTTTTTCCCCCGTTCTTCTCTTCCCTCTTTTTCTTTCTCTTTTCCTTCTTCCCTTTTTTTCTTCCCATTTTTTGGCTCCCCTTCCCTCCCCTCCCGATTTTTGTGTGTCCTTTGGGGCAGCTTGCCCCCGCCCCCCCCCCCCCGGCCCCCCCCCCCCACTGGTATCCAGCATGTTTCCCTATAAGATAATCCTGATTGGTGGTGCACTGGAGCAATGATTTTAGAACCTCCAAACACGTTTTTTCTATTCTCCCTCCTCACTCCTCCTCTCCTTGTTTTTTTGTGTTACTCGTTTTTTATGGTGCTGGCCAGAATAAAAAGGTGCCGTCAATCCCTCTACAACACACAAAGAAACACTGCCTGGAGGTCAGGGCTGTCTCTAGATAAAGGGTGTTGGATGTGACCCCCCCCCCCCCCCCAGCCGAATTCTGTCTGCAAAATGGGAATTGACATTGTTCTAATTATATAAAATAAGATGAGGTAAATATGAATTAAATAACAAACACAGTGTAATTAAACATTTTGTAATGATACTGGGTCTCCCTCCCGCTCTTCAGATTTTTTTAACCGATGGTAAAAAGCTAGTAAAAAAAAAAAAAGATTGTGCCGGCAAAACGGTTCATTGATTTGCTGGCAAAACTTGTTCATGATTTGCCGGCAAAACTGTTCATGATTTTTTTGCTGCAAAACTGTTTATGATTTGCAGACAACCATTTTTAAAACTTTTCCATTTTGATGGCGCTCCGCCAGTAAACTATACTATTTATCGGGCGAGCACAGCGAACCAGACATTTTTTAAAAATTGTTGTCGACAATGGACAGTTTTGTCACAACACAGACTCACAACCCCCCCAAAAAATGGTCTGGGAACGCCCCTGGCCTGGATATACTTCTGGATGTGGGTCATACAAACAAGCTAATAATGCTTGCACTTAGTGACCAGCGATATAATTAAATTGACAAATGGAAGCACAACTCCTCTGCAAACAACACCGCACACTTTGTTTTTGGTCGTGCATCCATCAACACCCCGGACTCAACACTCTTCCTCTTCTTTTAGTCTAATTCATACAAGGCCCTTTAATGTCTGAACTTCTTTAGAACAAAAACCGGTGCAGTAAACCTGCCACAGCATCGGACTGAATAGAGTGAAAACGCGACCTTATTCACATGAACCACGCTTTGTTTTTGTTGGCCGCTCATTTATCAACTTCTGTTTTTTTCTTCCCTCTTTTTCACCTTAAGAATAACATGGCTAAAATGAGCTACTGTTATCTTTTGTATCATACAAGGTAACAGTGGCTTTGAAATAAGAAAAATCTTTCCATTTGGTTTGTTTCAGGGATCCAAACTTAAGAGACTATATGCTATAATAAGAAGTTAAAAATAGAGCAACTTTAGCTTACCTTTTGTTAAATAATTAACAACCCTGCACCCAACACATCCGCTTTTTTATATCATGCTCGGACAGCTTTGGCTCCCTCGAGAAGAAAAAATACGCAGACCCGTGGGTGCATTGTTTTGTTAATATTCTCGATGAACTTCTGTGTCAACATGGTTGAACTTTATTCGAACATACTATATCACTGACAACAAACCAACAAACAGCTTCTTATGGGACACAGAGAGAAGTTCAAGCTTTACCTTCACAGGTATAGTTTACTATACATAATGTAACTGTGTACAAATCTTAAATGTTTTTGGAATTGGGAGTGCTCTTAAAAATGTGCTATTATTGCTTAACGATTAGCAGCGATTTTGGCTAATCCCGAAACAGTAGCAAAAAATCATCAAAATTCATTTTTTGTACTTTGTACTGGCATGGATATGCAAATAAACTGCAAGTGGTTGGCTTGAAAATCCGTGTATTAAGGAAAGCAGTACTTTTATCTGATTCTTCATTTCCTATACGGTGCGTATCAACATTCCGAATTGAGATCAAAAAAGCCATTTCCCTGTGAATATCCCCAGATGTACAGAGTGCATTTTGTGCACATGATCAATACAGTTTGCCTCAAACACACATATTATTGATTTTTGTTTATTCTTGATAGTGTAAACCACAAACAGTTTTAGTTGTAGATTTATGAGAGCGTCGCTGTAATGTCTATTTACGGGAGACGGTATGACAAAATTTCCTCAAATACTAAATTTTGTGTTTGTTTTACATTAAAGCAGTTATATAGAACGTACAACACTATCCCTGATTATAAGTTTAAAAAATGCATGTCCACATGTCGATTCTCTCGCAATTATCGCTGCTAATCCCTTTAAGGTTAAAGTTACAATTATTTCACTTGCGTTAATATAGCTTGATTGCCTGTTAGGGATGGAAAAGCAGAGTGTCAAAAAAATTTATGGTCTGATTATGTGAGTTTATTTAAGTATTTTGATATAAGAGCCCAAAATGTTTAACTGAAAATTCAAATTTGCTGAATTATATCAAATTGTTAAATTTTTGCCTCCTGAAAAAATTGTCAGTCTCACAAGATTGTGAGAAGATTGTGACAGATTTGGAGAATCCAATAAGGGGGGTTCTCAAAATTTAGTTTAGGTAGAGACACATGAACAGATTCTGTAAGTAGGAAACAATCATATGCAATATAGCAATTTTTGCCAAAAATCAAAGATTTTGGGCCAATGTGGATGCAAATTTGTCATTGGCAAAATTGAGAAATTTGGCCTAATTTTACCATATATTTTAGAACAACGTTGAAAAAAGTGACTCATCTCAAACCAAAAATTGCATGTAAAAAGGCATTCTAATACACCAGAACGGTTAAAAATTGCAGCCCGCTGACGGCACGCATGTGATTATTTGTGATGAGTACCCCACTGCAGGGCACTGGTATCTTTACAAGGTTTAGAAGTACTTTGATCTTGATAGCAAAACACTATTTGTTTTTAATAACAAATGCTAAGACAATAGCACTCTAACAGTAAACATTTGAAATGTTCTTAATAAAGATACAACTAATATGTATAGAATAGACACACTCATACTTCAAACAAATTTCCTGTAATAAGTCAGTAACCATTTAAACATTAATGTTCTATTCAATTCCTAGCAAATATAAATAACAAAGTTAATGTAAAAAGAGGGGGTTATAAATAACCACCCTTTTAATGGACAAGGTTTTATCAGCACAGTGTCTAGAATTCGCCATTCCTTAATTCCGGTGCAGTTAGTGAAATCGGAGATTTTAGATGGCAATCTGAGAAAATCCCGTCTTGACCTGCAAGGTGTGAAAATTTGTGCTCAGGCCTGGCCTATTAGATAAATGCTCCCATTAATCAAGTTCTCACTTGATTCACTCACTTGATTGATTGATTATTTTAATCAGACACACATCTTGCTGAAATGTTGCCCCTTCTTTCCTAGCTCAGTCCAATTTTTTAGACAGTTATAATACCAGTAAGTAATATGACCATATGTGAAGTATACATGATAATCAAAAAATGACTGCTTCACAGAAGGTTATTTATTTCAACCATTGTTGCTTGCTTGCTATGTATCTATTGTGAATATGTAGAAAAGTCTTATGGTTTCCTCAGGTGATGAGAGCCAATCAGAATAAACATCTTTTTATTTTTTTTTTTCAAAACTTTCAACATTGGTGCAATTCTGACTATATTTGGGAATCATCATGACAAATGCAATTCAATAAGCCAAATAAGCTTACAAATCTGGAATTATAATTGTATGACAAAACCTTTAATCTCAATTATTTTGAATTCATTCTCCCTTTCCCTCATCATCCTGGGCAGGGTCCCTCAACATTGTTTGATGGGTGGTGGGAAGGCAGGGGGGTGAATGGAATGTTGAACAGCTATTGATTCACATAGTTTGGGAAAATCACATTTCCCTATCCTAGCAGACGATATCGTACTTGTACGTATACGACACGTACGTACATACGTCACCAAATTAAAAGAAATACAAAAGAATTTTTAAAAAAAATCCTCTCCTCTCTGGGGATTCTCAATTTTGAGATGAGAAAGGATAAACAATTTCAGAACTGATGCCAAAGGCCATCATAAACAAATTGTATGTGTCAAAATTTTGATTTCATGTGTCGAAATTTAATTATTGAAAAAAATCTCACAGATGACGTCATATCAATTTTCTTAATTTGAAAAAAGATATCAAAAATCCGCACATACATTTTGTCGATAAGCTTTACAACTCTATGTGGTGAAGATTACAACTTCAGGACTGTTAAAATAAACTGTCCCGGGGTGAAATGTTAAAACCTAATGTATTTCTTTAAAAAAGTTCCATTGCATTGTGGGAAATTATGATGTATGTACGTACTTGTACGTATACGAACTTGTACGCTTTCTTCTGGACTGTCTATTGTAAATACACAGGAAAATCAAATAGTACGGCAGTAGTGTGACAACTATTTCCAGGATTGTAGTCTTAGGTCAGTGGCTTTTGAGATGGCTTCCCATTGTAATCTCCCAAGGTTGAAAGGGCATACGCTCTTAAAAAATACCTTGTTAAATATGATCTTACTTGGTACCTAGTCAAAAATTTGACAGAATATAGTCAATTTGACAAGATTCTGATAAAATTTGACAAAATTGTGGGCAAGGGCTAATTCCTTCTACAATTCTGTCTTTGTCTCTTTTCCAAGACTTCACATTCGACAAACCAGCTTTCTCCCCAAATTCAACAGTTTCTTTGTAAGCAGTATTTTCTCACAAGGAAATTCCAGCATTGCCTGTCTTCTTTTCACATCTCGGTTTTATGCCTTCTCTGTATTGTATGTATTTGTATGTTCCATGGAGAGACATGCACTGGTGATGTGTTTGGGCTGAGTAGCCCATTTTTCTTTCCTGAGTTACTATTTAGTTGTCCCATACTCTGAATAGGCCATGTTTTAGTGTATTTTAAAATAATAAATCCATCACAGTCCTTAGACCGCTAGTGTCGCCTGCTCTCACGGTTTGTGAATGATAGCCTCATATGACCCCATGACCTGATATGATAACTTGTGACCTCATAAACAAAATAGGTTTGCATGTAGTTCCATACCTCAGTTTGTTCCAATTGGGCACCTTCAACTTTTGACTTGAGGTCAATGTTACATCTTACACAACTTGACTCACATACCTTGACCTTGCCCTTTTGGAATCAACAATGAGGGATCCCCTTTTGCACCTATGACTCAAGTTTGTTAAATCCATCAAATTATGCTGATATTACAGGTAAAATATGTTACCCTTTTTCAACATCACAGACAACAACCGACATCAACAACAACAGTGGAAAAAGTGATCCCTATGTGTGTCTTCCTGCCTTACGGCAAGCGAACACAAAATAAAGACCGCTTCCTTGTTTTTTTTTAAGAATCCTGATCATAAAACTTTTTTTTTACCTGGCCTAAATGTAAAACTCACTGCATCGCAAATGGACAATGATTTTTGAAGTACACTATGTAGGCCTACACATTTTTCTGTGAGAGAGACCCGGATATTCAAAAGACCGTAGCAGCCTAATGAATACAGGCATATCTTAGCGACTTTTTTTTAAGGTGGAGATTGATTTTGGCATTTGAGCCAGGTATATGCTATTTTCAATATCATAATAGCAAAGAGGTTACAAAGGAGATCTTATAATCACTTGACAGTAAGGTAAAATTATGTAGATGCATTTTCATATAGAAATCCCAAGTATTCAAATTAGATATTGCCATTGTTCCATCAGCGCTACTGTACCACATCATACGCGCTCGCAGAATCAATTGTAATACCTCATTGCATGCTTGGGACGTCGTAATGGAAACATTACCAAAAATATAGGGCATCAGTCCCAGAAGCTTTTGGTCCAATGAAAAGTATATCAGTCAACTTATTTTGAGCAATGATGGTAAAATTAATGCCAAATGTTAGCAAGTTCACTGACCCCTAGAAAGAACTACATGACCTTTTATCCACACCAACTTTATATATCCCCTTCACAACTGTCTTGTTCCATCTTTTAATCAGAGTTTAAAACATGCCAAGTAAGAAAACAATTGGACATTCCACTCAAAAATAACAAGAATGGCAATTTCATTTCAAGCTACTTCTTTCAGTGTCTGGTTGTTTCTTACCACTACTGTCACACAATATCCTGGAGGGCTTTCAAAAGAATACGGAAAAAAGTGACCGTAATTTGGGTGGGAGAAAGAAAACTACATTCAGCAATAAGAATTGTAAGTCCAATTGGCTACATCACTTAGCCACAAAGATAATATTATAAAAGACTACTTGATTTGCCCACCGAATTTTTTCAGCATGAAAATTTTCCAACATCACTAACAAGAAACGCAAGCTACAATTTGTCCCAATTGCCTCCTTTCTCCTCAATTCCTCCTGCTATCACACATGCTATACTC
>JAMKCH010029808.1:0-55514 GCA_023653785.1 Ophioderma brevispina | reverse complement strand
CCATGTTGCACCTATAAACCAAGTTTGGTATAAAATTGGATTGATTGAGCCTATATTTATTGGTCGACCTACGAGTTGCAAAAATATTGGGCAAGACACAGTTGAGCCCAATATTTTAAAACTCATAGCGAGACCAATAAATATTGGGTGTAAATCATCCAAGTTTATCATCATTATATTTTGGATCCAATATTTTTCCACACATGGATCCATACAAACATAATTATGGTTCCAATTGAAATTCAACTCTTCAATTGAGGTCAATTTTACATTTTCAGCCTATCTTACAACTTGACCTCACATGAACTTTGATCTTGGAATGTGACCTTTGACCTAATCAACAAATGAGGGATCCCATGTTGCACCTATGACTCAAGTTTGGTTTAAATCCATTGAAGTATGCAGATATTACAGGCAAATGTTACCTTTTTTCACATCAACAGACAACAGTGGAGACAGTGATCCCCATGTGTGTTCCTGCCTTAAGGCAGGCAGCACAACAAAACTACCTTAAATTTAAAGGGGCATTTCATGATCCACAGCCGACTTACCTAAAAAAAGTTGAGATTCTTGAATCATCTGAACCGTTAGCCTTTAGTAATCCATGTGTACCTAATCTTACTTGCAAATTCGGTCGCATCTGTAAGAAATCCATAGTTTATATTTTTTGTCCGTAAACAGACAGAAATTAAAGCACAGTGGCCTATGGGACCGTGGGAAACAAGCAATTGCTCATAACACAAAACCACAAGATGGGGATCAACTAAAATTTCATGAATAAGCTTTTCTCAAGGATATCTAGTGAACAATGAATAAAACAGAAGGTGCTGGAATCACGAAATGCACCTTTAAAGCAATACCTGCACATTTTGAAGAGCACCCCCAATTTTCAGAATTTGACATTTTTGCACAGTAGTATTGGTAATTGTTTAGTAAACTATACCTGCGAATGGTAATGTTCAAAAGTGCGTATCTGTCATAAAAGAAGCAATTTTGTAATTAGAATCAGCATATCTGATTGTAATTTAACAACAGAGCTGAAAACGTCAAATTTCTGTCTTTTCAGTTGAGAAATAGTGCCACCTCACTAAAATGACCTGAATCAACTGAACTACTAATGGGATGAACATACACACATATTTGGTGCAAAATTCTGTGTATATTTCATATTGAAAGGATGTTCCCAGCAGCCGTTGAATTATCAGAGATCTTAGATACTAATTTTCTAATTACAAAAATTCTTCTTTTGCAATACATAGACAAGTTCGAGTTTTACCACTCACAGGTATAGTTTACTAGCCAATTACCAATGCAACTGCGCAAAACTCTCAAATTTTTGGAAAATTGGGGGAGCCCTTCAAAAAAATGTGCTGGTATTGCTTTAAATGGCATACAGTAAAATGTCAAACTGATACCATAATATTTTTCATTTCAGATATCACAAGAAACAAACAGCCAGACAAAAACAATCATTGGAACAAAGTCCAGCCAAAATTTCTGATAAAGTAACATTTAATAAATATTTAATCAATATTCTTTACCTCTTACTTTTCCTGTGGGGAATCTTGCCCCCTGCTCCTTCCCCCATGTGGAATTAGCACTTTTCTGCACACCCGCCAATATAATAGTGAAAGCAATATAGTCCTATGTTGAACTAACCCACTTTAATAGATGCTTTCCCCTGAAAATATTATGTGCCCCCTCCCCCCCCCACACACACACACCACTGTTGATGGGGTTAAGTGGGGGACGGGGTTGTCGATTGGGTCACCCATCTTTTAAATTTGAGGATAGCATGCATTTTGGAATATAACACTGCAGCAAAAAACAAAGAACCACCACTTGGAAAAAAATGGTGCCAGTGGATTATAATCCGTCCTATTCTTAGTTTCTGATTTGTTTTGATAAATTGACGGGGTACCATTGCTGTATTAAGACTGCATCTTGTAAGAATACTGAAAATTGATTTGTAATGGTTTCATTTGAACAATATACAAAATGCTTACAAAATGTATCAATACCTAGCAACTGTTGGCCTACTGTACACTGGCATTTTTTTTTTAAATCAGCTTCAAGTATGAGTAAATGCACAGTAAATCAGTAAGGGTGCACAGTTTTTGGACAAGACCTAAGAAATAATTGGTCACTTGCTGATTCATCTTGGACCTTGTCTGAAAACAATCAGGGGCAGATTTAGGGGGGCGCACCAGGTGTGCGCACCCCTATTTTTTGCAGAGCACAGGGCGCTTGTTGCCGCACAGGGCGTCGGGCACCCTGTAGATTTAGAAAATGACTTTTTGCCACACAGGGCACCCTGTAGATCTCAAAGAATGATGGCACAGGGCATCGGGTAGATCTAGACCAATTTACTTTTTGTGGGCACCGCAGGCTGCACTCTCCGCCCTTCCCCCTTCAGAATTTCAAACCGACTGTAAAAAATTGGGTTTACCCGGTGAGTGTAGTGAGCCAGAAAATTTGGCGCCCCCCCCATTGAGAATTCCTGGATCTGCCCCTGATAATAGCACACTTACTCTGTGTCACCTACAACTTCAAACGTGCAACGAGAGATTTCACATATCAGGAGTCCCTAAAAAATCAAAAGTACTGATTTTTGCCCTGATGTAAAGCTTTCCATCAAAAATATCCCCATCTGAAAGGATTAAGCTGAGAAATGTTTCTTTGGTACAAAAATTGTGAAGTTTCTAATTTTGTATAGGAGGCAAATACAAAATTCAGCCTATGTTTTATATTTTATATCAGAATCACCTTTTTTCTCTCTTTTAAGACATTTCTGTAGCCAAATACAAGAAAAGAAATCTATTGATTGTCTAATGTATATGAAATTACTATTATGACACAATATTTGGGTGAGAAGATATCAGTAGCTTCCCACAATGCATTGCTTCCTATGGAAGTTTTTGTACAGGATAGTCATGTGCAGTGGCGTAACAGGCGGGGGGGGGCAGGTTTCCCCCCCTGACGACTTTGGCCGGGAAAAAAATTGCAAAAATCATGCTAAATCAGCTGTTTTTTAGCCCTCTGACCGGGAAAAATTGGCCTTTTGACCCCTCTGAGAGGGAAAATTTCCCAAGACTGGGAAATTTGCCCCCTCAGAGCGGGCAAGCCTGTTACGCCACTGGTCATGTGAATCGTTAGAGATGAAACACTCTTAAAATGCAAGTTTGTGATCAGTACTGTCAATTTAGCCATGTTTCATCACTAACGATTCACATCAGTACCTGTACAAAAACTTCCATTGGAAGCAATGCATTGTGGGAAGCTACTGAAATCTTCTCTTATTTGGGTGTCTCAAAATCTCTTGTTGCACCTTTAAGCTACAAGCAATGTGGTTAATTTATACCTGTCGCTCTATAACCATACCTTGATCATATATACAATGTACACAAGCAAGGGAAATAACAAAAAATGTGACCTATTGTATCAAAAATCACTTGGGAGACAAAAGCAAATAAACCTTGGACATAATATACAGATTAACCCTAACACTGTTCTTGTTTCTCGTATCTCCCGGGAGGAAGGGAAGAGGTAAAGGGATAGAAGCTAAAGAAGATGGGACATCTTGGGGTGGGATTTGAACCCGAGGCCCCAGTCCCATGACCAAGCCATGAGGGTGTCGCTGGCCTGGCCAGCAACTTTGTGGCCACATGTGTGTGGAACACAACACCCCTTCTAAAAGCACAATATCATTAAGGGGTTGAAGTTGGGTTGTTTTGAATGCATCTTTGACCCCCCCCCCCCCAATTTAAGAAAGCACTGATATAAACACACATTTTCACATGAGGCAGGATTTTAGTGATCCTAATCACATTTTGTGTACATGGTCCCCTCATCATGAAACATTAATATTTTGTTTTAAATTAAAGGGAATTATCCAATTTAACTATGTAAAGTTTCCCTCTTGGCTGAATGACCTTGATCCAATAACATTTAATACCTTTCAAGCCAATATTTTAATCTGTTTTGATATGAGAGCAAAAAAAGCAAATTTGCAAGACCCATAGCATACTTTGTAAATTTAATATTGGCTGACCAAAATGGGAAACCTTTTCACTGTAACATCCAACACATCTTAGCCCTAAGATTTCATAGGGTACATGAAAAAAGTAGTTTTCTTCAGGCACCAAAATTTTGAACACTTCCAGAAAAGTCGGAAGTTCTGGGGACAAGGCTATTCGTGATCAGGTCATGGATCTTTAAAGAGACAGACCTCGAATTACAAAATAAAACCTACATGCATTTTGTGCATGCAATGCCGAAAACTTACATGCACAAATCAAATGGCACATGCACAATCATATGTTCACACATGCCACATGGAAAACCTTATAAGCTCTTACAAAGTGGTTCCCGATCGATACTGTTATACTTTTGGAGGCATTATGGGGTCACACGTTCACATGCATGCCTAAAAGAAAACCTGGCAAAATGATCCAGTGCAATATATTCACACACATGCCAAGTTGGCCCTATATTGATTCGGAAGCTAGCAAAACTAGAATTCATGGGCCCCTGCATGGGCCCTATGATGCTCCCAGGGCAAATGTTTTGTTTATACTTTTAAAGCTTGTGGATTCCTTGTAGTAACTAATACTAGCTAGTAATACAGAAGCTAAAATGCAGATTTTATAACTTTTTCAGTTTATATTTTAAAGGTCCCAGGAAATGCAAATAGAATTGATGTGGTTTGTGTCAAGTCTACAAGGAGGGGCGAGAAAGCATTCAATATTTGAGTTGGTGATGACATCATTAGTGACTATTGATTTTTCAGAGAGTAATAGAAAATTCCAGGTGACTGGTGTGAATCTATTCATGGCACTGACTGAAAATCAATAGTTTCACCAATGATGTCACTGGTAGTGTATTCTTTTTTCTGGCCCTGTTTATTAGAATGGAATGCCCCGTAAAGATTTGGACAAGGTTTATCATCTCATTTCCTGGGACCTTAAGGTTTTTTTCTACTTATGTTAAAAATGCATGCTGATATAATGAAAATGAAATTGATCATTTATAAATTTACATGCACACTGTGCATGTAGTACAGAAACTTTACATACACACAGAAAAAGTTACATGCATTTTGTGCATGTGTGCACCCAAGTAATTCGAGCTCTGTAAAGAGACACTGGCACATTTGAAAAATAGTGCGCCCTCAAGATTTTTCAAAATCGATATTTTTGCATGATTGTAAAGCTTTTATCTACATTACCCAGTGGGCATAGTCGTTTAGAGCGACGTCGAAACGGTTTTTATATATTTAACGTCGAAAATGCACATTGGAATCTACGTTTTTAGAACGTCAATTCGATTTGCATTTCGACATAAATAGTGTGTCTAAAACTCTCGACGTCTTTTCGACATTCCAGCCCGTCGAAAATTGCCCACTGGGTAGCCCTCACCTGAAATGATTAAGACAAATCAGCGTCCTTATGGAGAACAGATCGATTTCATAATTAATGTCCCCGGCGAATTAATTCAGCAGACACAATCCAAATGGTGTTTAACACCAGAAAACGCCGCCGTATGCATTTTCCCCACGCTATGCACACTTTTTGACGGTTCCTTGGCCTTGTGATTTAATAACAACGAGTACGAGTCTATGATTTCATGTAATACACCACATTGTTCATTAAAGTTATGGAAAACTTAAAAGTTAGCCTACCAATTAACCTTGGATGTCTTTAACCTCTGATTATTAACTCCTATCTGTTTTTGAGTATGTTATTTTTAGTGTATAAAAACTGGTACTTTTAGCTAGAGAGCATTGAGAGCAAATTGAAGAAATTTATATTTTGTGAAAATGTGCCAGTGCCGCTTTAAGCTTATTTCACGAATGATAGAGTGGAAAATTTATTCTTTCACACTAGAGGTATCAATCAATCATCCATCAATCAATTTAATTTACAAATTTTCCATAATACATAATACAATACCTGAAGGATCACACATACAAGAAATTATGTGGGAGATGGCCACAAAGCCAATAAGGCCAGAGGCGGCCTCCCCTAAAACTTAAAAGTTACATACACCTCGAAAGACATTGAATAAGGGTGCACATAACAATAAGACATATGCCCCAAGATAACAAATTTTACTCAAGAGTCATATTTAAAATGAGTTTGTTTTTTTTTGTAAAACAAATTTTTTTGGGAATTTCTAAAATGTTTAGCTGATTTGAACTTTTTAGATTTTCATGTACTGAATTCCAAAGATTGGCCGGATGTTTCTAATTTGATTGCTCTGAAACTATTTTTTTTGTTTTGGTTCAAATTATAATCATTGGAATTTCTCGTTTATACATTATAATGGCATTTAACGGCCGAATAAATACCCATCAAAGGAGATTGTAGTTTGATTTGTACGGACCTTTAACATAAATAAACGCAGTTCCAGGTTGTAAGTGTCAAAAAGATTAAGAATGTTATAATCAGAAAAATGGTGGGCGGTATGGCTTCTATAATGGGGCATTTGATATTGTCTAAGCCCATTTTTGGAGTTTTAAGCGGTTTTATATTTAAGTTAAATTTTTGGCGCGTTCCCCATGTTTAGAATATCATATTTTAAATAAGGTAAAACAGAGTACAATATATCATGTAAAATACGGCCCGGTGCAAAATGTTTAAGCTTGTTGCTGATAACCATGTTTTCGTGTACTGTTTTTGATATAACCATCAATATGTTGTTCCAGTTATGTTTTCATTCATCAATTATACCACCTAAAAATTTAGTTGAAGATACTCTTTGTAAAGACAACATCGTTAAGATGATCTTATTGGTTTGCGTGAACAACATTAATCACTGAAGGATTTTCCCGCACCAATATGTGCTGTCAATTCGGAGTTCCTAAACCATATAATTTGTTTTTGAAGCATTAACAACAATTTATTAGCTCTAAACCATTGCTTACCTTCAGCCATTGCGTTTAAGTAAGTGATTTTGACTCAATATCTCCTGTGTGAATACGTGAGGGTCTTATCAGTCTGGGCAAATAATATAAAAATCTAGTTACATTTGCCAATTACTAATATCATTAACATCTAGTTGAATCATAAGGGCCAAGTAGGGATCCTTGAGGAACACCACAAAGTATATTTTTGAATTGGACTGTTTGATTAATATCGTAACAACTACCTGCTTTCCTATGCTTAAATAATTTGCAACGCATGTAATAAACATTCCCACGTAAAACCATAATGGTTTAATTATGAAGTAATATATCGTGGTCAATAGTGTCAAATGCTTTTGACATGTCTAGACAATCCAATTGTTGTTCTTCTTTTTTTCTAACCGCTGTAACTATTATAATCACTATTTGATATGGGCCAGATAAAGTTTGAAATGTTTTTTTCTGATCCAAATTGTTTTTTCATTAATATTCCATATGTATTTATATAACTCATGCATCTATTGAAAACCAATCTTTCAAAAATCCTTAGAAAATGGTCGGTAGGAGTGGAACTGGTCGGTAATACTGAAAATCGTTCAGTAATCATCTGTGTTTATATATAGGCACGACCGGCGCTACTTTTTAGTCTTCATGGACTCTACCTGTGGATAATGAAGGTTTGATATTGCGTAAGTGGTTGTAACATATTTCAGAGCAGTTGTTTGATTATAAAATTAAAACCAAACCGTCATTCCCTCCCTCCCTGGGCTCTGTTTTGGGTTTAATATTTGTCTAATAATTCTATTATTCATTCGGAACGATTGTTTCAATGAACATATTCTTTACACAACAAACCTGCACTTCCATAAGGATTGTTGGTAATCTGAATTTTTTTCCCAGAACATATATGTTTAGATGCAAGTTTTTGGGGGCTCTATATTCCCCAGAAATTTAATTCATTTGCAATTTCTTGTGAATTCGATACGGTTATTCCTGTGTCAGGTTTTTTTGTTTTTTTTTAAATTAAAAAAAAAAAAAATTTTACTTTTTCCACGCCCAATTACATTATTTATGCGGTTGCCATGTTGGCCGCCATTAAGTTTTGGAATGTTCAAATTGTTTACATAAGTCATCACGATTTATTAGATTTCTTCCTTATTAAACTGTGCAATTGTAGTTCTATAGGTCGTTAAATTGTTGATTTGTAGTAGTATTACGGACAGGCAAGATATTCTTTAATATAAATTGGTTCTTTTGTTAATGCTTATGAGCAACCTTTTGTTATCCAATGTGATTTGGGTTCTTTTGCTTCTCCTATTGATAGCATATGGGGTAATTGGAAATACAATCGTACATACAGCTCAGGTCACAGTGTGCATGAATTTTTTGTATCACACTTAGCGTTGCGTTATTTTCTATAATTGTATCCCAGTCGGCATTATTCAATCTTCGTTTAAACTTAGCAATATTTCCCTTGTTCTGATTTCTTTTAAAACAACATCTATTAGCAATTGATCTGCACTTTTTTTTGAACTGTCAAAATTGTAGGCAAATGATCAGATATATCGTGACAATATTGCTGAAGTTACTGTATATCGTTATTTTTTTTTTATAGATTGTGCAAAAATCGTAGCACGGGTATTCAGTAATTCTTGTAAGGTTTAAAATATAGTTGTATAATTGAGTATGGTAAAATAAATCCAAATAATTGTGAGTATTGTCCATAGTCCTCTTTTTTAAAATCAATATTGAAATCCCCCATTATATATGTTGACTTTTTTTCATTGGTTACCTGTCTTTAAATAGGTCTAACACTTTTAATGAAATCTCGATAAAGTATGAGCTCTTATATATTAGTGACCACAGCTACAATGTTCTTTTGGTTACGTTTTCTTTTCGAATACACAACATGAAATCGCAAATTGTGTTGCTTTACTAAATCAGCAATCTGTACCACTTTGGTTTGTAATTTATGGGGATATATACATACCGAAGCCTCCGCCCTTTTTCTCGATCTGTTTCTATTGGTATATTTTCTATATTATAACCCGGTAATCCAAAATATTTGTGTGGTTTTTGTTTAAGATAGTTCGACAGTGATATTATTCAAAATCATGGTTCAAATTTTTTAATACACTCTTTAAATTTTTCAAAATTTTTGGATAAACTCCTAATATTTGCATTTAATATCGAAAATGTATTATCGTTTTTGTGGGCACTTGGTAAGAATTGGGTCAGGAGG
This sequence comes from Ophioderma brevispina, assembly GCA_023653785.1. Lineage (NCBI taxonomy): Eukaryota > Metazoa > Echinodermata > Ophiuroidea > Amphilepidida > Ophiodermatidae > Ophioderma > Ophioderma brevispina. Next base: position 46,368 of record JAMKCH010029808.1, on the reverse strand, counting down.
GTCAAGTCAATGTGGACACGAGGACTTTGAGAGTATACATAACTCTTATATCCATTTCTTTTCCTTTTAGTAAATTAATATACAGTGTTGTGCAGTAATCTGACCATATCTTTATTTTAATTAAAACCGGTTCAAACATCTTATTTGTGCCTTGTACTAAACTTCATACTGTAGCAAGAATAAGTGCCAAGTTAATAACACTATATACTTACCTTCTGTGTAAAAGACTTCGATATGTTGATCTCCCATTTTTCAAAATAGATCTTACCAAAATACCTCCAGGTTAAAAAAAATTGGATTTGAGGACACCAAACAAGTGATTAGTGCACTAAGTCCTGTCTATATGTGGATTTGTTTATAATCACTGCTACTCTTAGTTTCTTAAAGATCGTGTTCCGATTGTTTTTGGGACCCCCCCTGGTTTACTCTGAAGTAGTATCGATTATGATCAGATGAAAGGCCCGGTATTTTTTATCATTGTCGTCCTGATATTGAGCCCTCAAGTTTCCTCAGATATAAACAAAAAACTGATGTTTAAATGGTTAACCATCAATATAGCTAGCAATTATGGAATAGGGATTTGCAATATGCATTTTGCTTCTACCATACAAACCACAAAGTTTGTTTTCCGCCACGGTACTTGATGGTTTATGTTGCAAGTGTCAAGGTCAGTCTCTCGTATCACGTTAGAGAACACCATAACCTAAATTGGAACAAGCACCTTAATAAGCGAGTAAAGATGCACTAAAATGCCCTAATGAACCTCTTAAATCATTCTTTGAAACAAGGTGAACTGTTTTAGTTACGCGATGCGTAAAATACAGGTCCCGCCCAATGTCACGATCACTAAGCTAAGAATTGACAAACTTAAACTCCTACGCGCGTACAGAGAGCCAGCTGAATATCCTTCCACCCAACCATTGGCATCATCCCCATTGGAACTAGGGGAAGCTCACTATCAATTTGCACATTTTTTTGCATATATTATGCAAATTCCTAACCTAATTGCATATTTGTCAACCAAAAACAAATGTCTAGAGCACAGCTAAATAGCCTTCTTTCTTTCCCACCAAGTGGCCGTCCCATAGGGCTTAGTGATTCCAAGCCAGATCTGGTTTACATTTTTTATCACAAACATTCTAAATGTTTACAATTCTCAAAGACGGACCTACGGACGGAACCCCCATTTTTATAGTCCACTTTCCGACTTGTTCGGACGGGACAGTTATCATCAAAAACAACATGTTGACATCGAAGCAAACTAGTACTGTTTCATAGTGAGTGGTCACAGGATAAAAATAAAGCATGATTCAACAGGTTGATATGTAGACGTAAGCGAATTATGTACGATTCGCTACATTTCATAGATCCGACAGTAAAGAAACCAAGCAAGGACGTTAAAAGCAAGGGAAGAGTGGCGGGGACACGATAGCTGGTATGAATGAGAGGACAAGTAGAACAGATCAACAGAGTTGGAAAGAAAAGAGAGTAGAACAGGAAGAAAAAAACAAGGAGAAAGGCGAGTACGAGAGCATAGTTGATGAAAAAGAGAAAAGGAAAAAGAGAGGAGTCAGGCCTTTATCGCCTCATCATAGCCATATGTGTTTATATGTGCCCCATATTTATTCCCCTCTTCACCACCACAAAAGTTAACCTGCTGCTCTCCAGACTTAACTGACAAGCATTATAAGGCAGACACATGGTTTGCCCTCCGAATGTTTTCCATCTCACTTAGCGTCTATGGTTTTGGATGCCAGTGCATAATACTTTTTGTTGGAGTTTTTTGGTGCAGATCAGGTGCATTGAGCAGATCATCATAGGGCTGACTAAATGCCTCCCATCGCGTACACATTGGGCGGCAAAGTCCTGCCCACTGCATTAAGAGCATCTCCTGTAGGGAGAAAAACACGAATGTTACCACTCTACCATGTTGTGAAATAATTAATGGATTTAGCATGAAATTGCCAACAACAGATATGGTAAGAAAGTTTGTTACATGTTAATTGAATAAACTAGAGTGAGCAGATCGTGTCCTAGGGTTTAGGGTGCTTGCCTCTGGCGCAATTTACACCATCAAAATTCCCGGGTTTTTGAATCCCGGTGGGTCTTGGCACTTGCTGGGATTTATCGTGTAACTAGCAATTCCTGATTTGATCTGATCAGCGCATCTATGATTATAATAATACCGCTCTCCCTCCATGGTTCACTTGGAATTGAGCCAATGGATCATGAAAGCATCCCCGTCCTTCGAGGGGAAAAAACCGTTAAGGGCGTCGGTCCCGTGTACAGAGATTCACAACTGTACATGTACATCGCAGTCAGTGTCCGATAAGATAGGGTGTAAACCCTCTGACCTGGTCCCAATCCGCCCCAGCCTCAAATAGCGGGTCAGGTTAGAGCGCCTTATCATTGATACACCGGCCCTGGATCAGCACCTAGCTTACAAATCCTGACACCCACCAACAAAGCCATTTGACCATGACTTGTGGATACGAGCAACAAACCATGAAAAACTTTTTCAACTGTGTAAATTTAAGTCAAGAGTCCTGTGAGTGAGTATGGATCAGAAATCATGAACACTTGAGAATCTCCTCCATACAGACTCATTAACAACCATCTTCTTCATGGGAGTACCTGTGAAATACCTGTTAAGTAGCTTCTTTATAGTTTTTTAATGACTAAAGGAGAATAAATAATACAGGACCATAACTTTTTTAACAACGTCTATAGCGGCCTCTTCATTAATCATGTGAAAACTGTTATTTTGTTAAATACGTATGTTTATATAAGTCACTAACCAAGAATAACCTTCTGTTGGCTCGGTTTTAGCATGGCGTTCAATACTATTGTCTCATCTGTAATCAATGGTCATTCTGTGTTCATCTCAACTTTCCAAAACAAAGTTTTAATTTACTATTATATTTCATGAATACCTCCAGAGGTTTCGGAACTAGAGATAGGCCTATGCCATGTGTTGCGTCTAGCCAGATGAAGGGGGCCACTGTACATTTAATAGAGTGTTGTGGCGCATCCCATGGTCGCATGGGGGGGGGGGACATGATGGTTATAGACATGTGCCGAATAAATGCATGGATATCAATCACTAATGAAAATTCCAATAACTTCCAAGGGCCCTTGGGTTGTTTGTTGAAGGCATGCTGAAGGGATTTCAATATACTGGTACATGTCTTGAATTGTTTTGATGTTGCACATAATTTTGTGTTATGCTCCTGTGCTTGGAGAATGATTGTTTTTGATGAAGGATTCTGGTGGTGAGAGGATGCATTACCCATACGGGGAATGCATCCTCTCACCTACTGATTTTGCGGATGTTTTTCATCATACATCATCATGATAATATTTGCTTAGTGTATCACCAGCTTTCACCACCCTTTGGTACGGTATTCACAATACTTTTCGTCTTGTACGAGTCTATTCATTTATATGGTCCGATCCGGCCTATAACACGTATTTTTTGAGAAAAAAATGAAATAAAATCTAATTAGTACTTTGAATACCATTAGTGCCTAAAATTATTAATTATAGGAAGATGAAAGAGGAAGAAAAAAAATAGTATGCCCCGTGTGGGGTTCGAACCTGAGATCTCAGGGCCTTGGGGCGAGAGCTCTAGCCGCTACGCCAAGCGGGATTTTGTTTGTTAGTGTTGAAAATATAATACTTAAGCCTGGGTAAACCTTACCTACTTAAAAATAACACCAAAAAATTCTAAATTTACACTTTTGCGTAGCGAATAATGATTCGATTGTAAGATCTAAACAATTACTCCAAAATCGGTCAAATTTGGTATCAATTTGAAGAGAAAAGATTGTTTGGATGACATTTCCCGAGCATCCGAATGCTTCCGAAGTCGGCTTAATCATGTGATCATTTGTCCTTCCCCCCGATGCTCATCCTTCACGGGGCATTGAAATAAAATCATAAAATTCACTTTTGGCTCAGATGTATGCTGTTTCGTATGTTTTTCAGCGTTTCCAACCCTGTTGAAACCATTCTAAGGCATTCCATGCGATACAATGTTAAAATGTTGGCTACATCATCTATCTAACGGCCGCAGCCGAGATGCTGTTCACCATGTAGCGCCAAATGTCCCTGTTTGTCATTAAGTTGGGGATGTCAGATGGATCCTGCTGGATGTCTCGAGCAATCACATCAATATAGTTAAAGGGGCGACGACCCCGTTTTGGCATGGTAACTTCCAACATGTGACGTCTGAAACTACTTGATCAATCGCACGATGACAGTGACCGGCAAATCGTGCACGGCGTTTGGCAACAGAAGATGAAATTGGAGGGATATCTCCATATATCTGTGCTTTGGTCTTGTGCTCACGCCAGGATATGTTTTGTACTCGCATAAGAAGCTTGGTGTAGATGCCATCCAGTCTGTCCTGTAGCTCTTTCTTCATGGTCCAGGTCTCAGATCCATACAACAGGATACTCTCTACACAGGCTCTAAAGAATTTCAGCTTGGTTGAATATGAGATACCAGATTGCCATAAGTGGTGTAGTTTATTGCAGGCATTCCAAGCTTGTCCTTTGCGTGACAGGAAGTCTTTCTTGCTGTCGGCAACATAGGACCCTAGATATTTGAAGTCCTTGACCTCTTTGAGTTGGCTACCATCTGTTGTGCAGATAGGTTGATGATCATCTTCCTCATTGGCAGTCATATTATTCAGTCTTCTTGGCATTTAGATGTAGGCCGACTTTGTCTGCAGCATTCTCAAGTGATGTTAGTAGATCTTGTGCACCACATATCAGATCAGCTGTTAGAGCTAGATCATCTGCGTAGTCAAGGTCTGTGAGATGCTGACTTTGGTGACGTCTAGAACGCTTGGGTTTGATGGGGAGTCCTTTGTTGTTCATGATGTCAAGACTCTGTCTGAGGATGTAATCAACCACGACTATAAAGAGATAGGGAGCAAGAGTATCTCCTTGGAGGATTCCAGTAGTTGTTAGGAACTCCCTTGTTGGCCCATCCATAGTCTGCACAAAGCTATATGGGTTATCATACATGATGGCAATTGCCTTGACAGTCTCATCTGGGACACCGTAGTTGGCGAGAATACGCAGCATTACATTCCTGTTTACACTGTCAAAAGCCTTGGAAAAATCTACAAACACAATTGAAGCTTTTCTCTTGGAAATTCTCAACTCTTCTATGACCTTTCTGAGGTATTGAGGGTAGGGTTGATCTGGCCCCTTTGCGGAAAAAACAGTTCTGGTTCCGTCTGAGAATGGGATCTATGTGAGGAGTGATTCTGTTGAGCAGCATGGAGTTGTAGATCTTAGAGGCCAGTGGTAACAGTGTGATTCCTCTGTAGTTTTGGGGTTGTTGGAGGTCGCCTTTCTTTGGTAGAGGAATGATGAATGATGTTGAAAAGGCAGCTGGTTTGTTTCCCATGTAGGTGTTGTTACAAAATTCTAACAGTTGATCATGGAATAGTGGATTCTTCCAGACTACTGCAGGAATGTTGTCGGGACCAGGTGTCTTGGTGTTGTTCAGTTCTTCAGGCAGATCTGAAGCTCCTCTATAGTGAAAGGTCCAGTCTGGATGGGAAGGGTGTCTGCTATCTTGTGATTGAAGAAAGGTTCATCAAGGTTAGTGTTATTCAGAACTGGCTTGCCAAGTAGAGAACTAAAGTGCTGAAACCACGTGTCAAGGCGCTCTTCAGTTGTTTCACCTTTGATTCTTATAGGTGCGGTGGCCTTCTTATCGGTCAGCTCCCTCAAGGCCTCCCAGGCAGCAGCATGCTACATCATAGATATCTGGGGCGCTTTAGGTCATTACCAGGTATTTCACTACGAAAGTATTGAGAGTTCCGCCAATCCCTATTCGTGAGCTACGCCACCTACAGTGGTTCCGGGAACATTGCGTCAAGGTTGGCAATTGAAGTAGAAAATAGTGAATAGCTGCCCTATGAGATAACTGGTTATGGTCCTGGACCATGATTTTGGGCAATAATCTCACATCTGCTTGTCAACATGATATATGGTCATGCATTGCATTTTGTTTTGGATCACACTTTATTTATCTTGGACAGCATTTGACTAGTGGCTCTAATTAAGTAAAATCTCTGTAGACTAAAATAGAAGACCATTCCCAAGTTGCTAGCATTTTCCATGGCAATTTACAGGTTCTTGTTTCTGATCGTCTTTGGGATTAACCGGAAGTAGTACTCAATTTTATTCATAGAAAGGCCGTATTTTCTCATTGGTTGGTCTGAATTTCAAGCTTTCAAATCCCTGGGTCTTTCTCAAGATATATCTAAAAACTACCGTTTTAGTGGTTAACCATCAATATTAGCACAGTATCGTAGTGAATAGGGCGTTGCACTATGCATTATCGCATCTAGCATCAAAACCGCAAGTCTGCTTCCCACGTTACTTGATGGTCATTGTGAACAGGTGTCAGGCTCTCAGATCAAGTAAAACACAATAGACAAAAATCGAACAAGCACCTTAATATCAACATATCCAGCTGATTTAGCATGATACGATAAACACATGGGTTTTGGCCAAACCACCTGATTGTTTGTTGGTATCAGGCTGTGATACGCTCCTTGATTTGGAATTGCTACCTCAAAACCATGTGTCTTAAGAGCCACTATCAGCAATTTTTTCATGAATGTACACATCTCCCCCCCCCTATTTTCATCGAATTAGACTCACCAGGTGGAGATTTGTCGTATTTTATTATACAGTATACTTACGAATGATCCAACTAGTCCTTTTTTGTGCTCAAAAAGGCCTTAAGACACCCCTAATGCCACATTACAAATTTCGGTGCGCCCATGCCTAGTAACGGTCCATGCTAGCATCGTACGCCCAACCGTATTCTCACTGGCGTCCAGAATCCTGCTCATTTTTGTACCTTCCCCAAGGCTCCACTTGCGGGAGGCCTGGATGGGGTTTACTAGTTTGGACCATTTGTAAGTATCCATGTATAAAAATTAGAACAAGGGTCTCACAACCTTGTGAGGATATTCTATTTTATCTATATATACAAGTAACGAAATGATCCAATTAGTGCATGACTGCCACACGGGCACTAGGTGGAGGAAGTGGAGCCGGTAGTCTCAGTTGTAGCGGGGTTTCTTGCCATGTGGGAAGTTTTAAATGAATGGAAGCTGAAATAATTTTGCCCAATTACTGCCATATATATATATAGAATAACATGATAACATGTTAACATCATCACATCTGTATCAAAGCAATAAAAGTTATAATAAAACCGAAAAACGGGCACTCCTCACCTTATGAGGATGGTTGGGTAAGGAGCCTGGCATCCTTCATCTTACTCTTCCTGCTTTGTGCTGACATTATGGGTTGGCACGCATTGAGACTGGTATGGAACTCTTTCTATAAATATTCTGAATGTTTGTGGTGCGTACGTCCTCCATCCTGCTGCTTCAATTATATCAGATATGTTCACTCCTAATTGAAAGCCCAAGATGTTGCCTGACTTCTAATTTCATTAGCATGCGGGTTAAAGATGAAGTTACTGTCCCGTGACGACGTTTTCACTTTCATCAAGGTCATGCAGAGATGAGGGAAGTGACCCAGCGTTAAAATGTTAGCTTTGTTGCAGGTTTGTAAGGTTTAATTGTAGTGATGAAGACGTGTCAGATATTGAGGAATTCATAGATTTCCAAAGAAGGCAGTAAGGTCCAGGTGGTAATAATGTCGGAGAGCTCTGACTTGACACCAGCGTTTAAATCTCCAGGATCAGTAGTAATTATGGGAAGCTCTGGAAGAACTAGAGGCTAAGGTGCAATTTGAGTGTCTGTGTTTGTTGTGGCCATGAAACCAGCACGAGGAAGGAGAGTGACATTGTGAGAGTATGAGAATCTCATATACTTCTTGTCTGTAGATAAGCATGAAATTTTCTGTCTGAACACATCGGCGGGTAGATCAGGGCCATCAGAAGGAAATGGTGTCTTTCTAGGCAAATCGAGAAGAGTGGCTGCCATTGTCCAATGGTTCAAACTGTTCGCCGGCGACGTACTGAAGGCACAGTTAGCTGTTATATACACCCGTATTTAGCTATACTGTACCACATAGATTCGTTTTTGCGACTTGGTACGGGGGAAATTCACTCGGGGCTTGAACAACACTTTTCGCTGAGAAATGTAAACACGTTCCTCAGTACCATTTGTTCAGAGAGAATAGATTTTACGCCAGTGAACGCATAGCCCAGACAGATGATCACCAATTGCCAACCGGTAATCGATATTTACGTGGTGGTGTAAACTTGGGTCGCATTTGATCCACCGAGCTGTGTGTAGTGATGGTAACATAAAGCCAGTACACGCTCTACGCAAGCTAAGCTAATAGCAAAATAAACTACATTAGCCACGTCTCCGACAGAGGCAAATCGGATCAACCTTGTGTTTTTTTTTTGCAAAAATCGACTTTGAAGCGTCGAAGTCTACTATAGAAAAATAGTGGAGTTGGCTTCCTCCTCCCTCTTGCTCCCGGCCGCCATGGAGCAGCTTCTTCTGAAAAACCTTTGCTTTAAGCTAGCTTGAGAGAGACGTAGGCCACACAGACCAAGTGGTATAGATTTATAAGGCCTTTGGAGCGACCTCCTTAGTTTCATCTTTCTTTCTTCTTCTTTCCGTCCACCAACAAATTTTTGCCTAAAAGGAATCAGTCTTGGAGGGTCTTCCAACAAGCTGACGAGTCTTAAAAAAAAAAAACCAAACCTACGGGTGGCCAAAATGGGCTCAAGCAGTATCTTACCTTGACCATGTTCTGTACTTGTTATTACCTTCGCCAGAATTTAAAACGGTGGAAATACGTATGCAATCGTTTCTGTTTTCTCCGTCCCTCTCCCAAATTAATTGTAAAGGCAGTCTCTCACCGGCTTTCTCGTCGCTTAGCCCCGGGCATAATGTTGGGATCTGGTAATTCTTGTTGTATTCAAACAATCTCCTATGGCGCTATAAAGTCTTGAAAATTTAAAAAATTAATCTGGCATACACGGCTGTTGAGATGCCACTCCACAGTTGATAGGCGAATTAAGCTATCATTTTGGCTGAGTTTCCTTTGGAAAAGCTGTCTTCGTCTCTAGACAGTTTTGATAACTTCTAGATGTTCCGCCTTGAGGGTAATGAAATGATACTGGCACCAAGAGAGGAGCCGGATGTTGCAATGCACATGAGATACTCTTGTTCGGGGCTCCTTGGGGGTTAACGTAGGCAACTACCGTGGAATTGTCTGATTGATCTGATTTCACGACTCCCAGAAACCCCTGTTTTGAAAAAAATCGCTGTTAAAGCGTGTTAAAGAGAAGACCGCTACAACTCTAAGTTAATAATCTATATGGAGATCTCTTAACTTCGACCGGATACTCCTTTATTTTGTGGGATCCCATGCATGCTTTCCCAACCTATCTTCGAGCATCCGTCGTGTAATAACTCGATGAGGTAACTCGTGGAACCTCTTTCCCACATACGAATTCGTGTGTTGGTTTGCAACAAGTCTCTGTCTCTGTAGTAATCCCGACTTGAGCAGTCTCATCCACAACTTGCAGAAGGTAAGGTCTACAAGCTTGCCAGCATTCTAAGCGCGAGCCATAAGAGCAGGAGATCAACTTCCTCATCAGAATGATAAGAAGATACTATCTCACAGTTTTCGAGATCTCCTCTTCTTTAAGAAAAACTTTGGTTGTCTTCAGTCCAGGATTGCTCCTAAAAACTCCTCCCGGCTTCTGACTTGAGATGGAGGGTTAGATTTCTTGGTTTTATAGTCGGCTGAACCCAGCTCTGCAGTTCATTATTCACCGTCTTCCTAACCAAATAAACTGACTACTCAACTCGATTAGGCTGGAAGCTACCAAACAACAGTCAATCGAGATAGACAAAAATTTGGATACCCCTCCTTCTCAAATGTTCTGCCACTGTCTTCACGAGTCTGTAAAAGGTACTTAGAGCAGTAGAAAGTCCGAATGTTAGAGCTCGCAATTTGTAAGCTGGTTGGGTCTAACTGAAGAGCGCACCACCTTGTTTTGGATGAGGAAAAACTGGAACTGGAATTATGCTTCTTTTAAATCCAATGTCGCACCAAACTAGTCCTTCTTCAACTCTTTGAGTGTACAGCGTAAAAAGCAACCATTCCCTAAAAGTTTCGGACGAATATATCTGTTCATAGGGCTAGATTTGAACGCTGAGTTCCTGTTTTCTCATGGTAGGAGAGTAAAAACGAATAGAATCCTTCCATATACTTTTTCTTATTGGATTGAAAAATCAGCATTTTTCCTAACAATTCCTTCACTCGTTTTTGCAGAAAGCATAGCCTTAACTGTCTCGTCTGTGTGCCTAGCGTAGAGCAAAACTGACTTTCATCAGCTGGTAACTACTGCAAATGGTAATCTTCTGAATTGTTTGAAGAACCCATAATCCGAGGTTATCGACCTCCACGCCGGGAGGAATACTTCCGATTTCCCCTCCAGCTGGCCGTCATAGTAGGTAGGAGTTAATTTTGTAGCTTCTTTCTCCTCCGCGGGCCAACGTTCTGGCGCTCTACGCGGAGTAGGAAGAATAACCTCTGTACTGTCTAGAGCCGCCATAGTTGGATTTGCTGGTCCACTTAGATCTAGTCCCGACTTCTGCAAAGAACCTCTTTCGCTTCTGAAGGTATGGAATAACAGGAGCGGAAGTCCTTCTGTGAAGCCATCCATCGTAATGGTCTGTATCTATACTATACGGTCTAACAATTGGAGAACCATCTGGTCTTGTGACTTTGGCCAACTTGATCATCACTAATCGTTCTTCTTCTAGAGAGCTAACTAGACCACTGTCTTCGCCCAAAAGATCTTACCTCTATGAGCATTCAGGAGAACTATTTTGGTTGTAAAATGCAAGCTTCAACTGCATTCCTCCTTCCGCAGAGCCCCTATTGTAAGCAATCTTTGTAAAAGGCTCAGTAGAAACTATGAGATCTCTCACAGTATAGCATCTCTCAATGGCTACACTAGACAGCTCTACAATAGCTCCAATAAATGCATCATCAGTAGCTAAGAGAAGCTACAATCGAAGTTCACACACAATTACGGGTCTCTGTTCCAAAATTCGAAGATCAACATCCTTTCCCCTCATCCCCAAGATCAATTCTATGGACAGTTTCGTTATGTTTCTAAGAAGAACCGCCTTCGACAAAAACCGGCTGGTGGGCATGTCTTGGCTTGCGTAGGATTAACTCATCATACTTCATCTGCCCAGCATGTCCGGTAACCATAGAGCTGAGAAGAATATCAAACTCTTCCCTCAATGTGGGGAAAGACTCGATCCTCTGAGAAGGGGAGTCTTCAAAAATAGCAGAATCACTTTCTCAAACCTCGGATGAACCAAAAACGGCCATCAAAAAAGGGCGCAGCAAAATTGGGAGATGTGCTACGGTAGTCTTTTTTCGAAAATCTTTCGTCAGGAAAGAGTCAGATCAGAGTAAGGAAAGCTCTCTAAATCTGGGAAATCTCAATTTCCGTATCCACCTCAATCAATCAGAGCCTCTAAACCCCAAGCTATCACCAGTTCACTCTAAGACTGGAAGTGCCTGATTAGAATTTTGGCAATGAGCTGAGTAGAAAGTCAGCCGGTATTGGTTGAGTAGCCTTAATGATCTTAACTTGGACAGAATCACTATACTGATATCGGATGTTCTTTGTTACGATGAATCACTAACGAAGGTCTGATAGGATAGATGCCCTACAACATAATCAGACGTAACAACTTCAGTATTCAGTACAACCATGGGTGTAAAACAGACTTCCCTTTATTCACAAGGGTTATAAATTTCTAACTCTAGACTGTAGTAAAAACTCTCTTAGGAGGCCTTGAAAATAATAAATGACTGACTCGTTCACTCGATCTTTAACTGGAGAAATTCATAAATAAAGTAATGTGCCAATGGGCTATACTGAGGAACCGTTTCTCTAAGGTAAACGTTGATGAGAGTCTTACTTTTGTCTACAACGATCAGAACTTGTCTAATAGTCTTATGATAAGAATCTCCACTATGTCTTGAACACGAAGAATCCTTCCGATCAAATAACTAGATCCTAGATCCTGAAGAAGTACCTGAAGGAAAGCCTCTAGATCTTCGATAGTCAATGGCTAGTGAGATCTTTAAATGACTATCCTACTACTTGTGTGGAGACTTGTAGGCGTATAGGAGAAAGTATCTAAACCTAAGGCTTCCCTGTCCGCAGAACGTCGGCAGTGATGACGGGAACGGGGGGGCCTCTCTGATAAGACTAGTCGAATCATCATGGTCTAAATTCGCACTTCTCCCACGTCGATCGTCGAATAACTCGGAGACCATCCACTTGAAAACTTGGCGTAGTTGACTGCGACCCCTTGAAGGGGAGCGATGTCTAGAAGCTACAGAAGATCGTGCTCCTTATCCTTCCTAGTGCCAGATGAATATACCGATGGAGAAGAACTCTTTTCTGACCATTGCAACGCAGAAGACGATCGGTGACGATTTGACGGTTGGCCCGATGGAAAGTGGGGTAGTATAATCTTGAATCCGAAGAACTACGATGGCGGCCTGCGGTTGAATCGTCTGAGGAACTGGAATAATTCACACCGCGTATAACCACAGAGACAGGCCCGAAAGTTAACTAGTGACGTGACGGGTAGACCGAAACCACTGTAGTCTTGGAAGAAGAGGAGAAATTAAATTTGTCCCCAATCGTAATATAACACAACCTCGCATTACAACACTATAACTTCCTACGAAGCAAGGAGGGAAACTGCTGTCTTCACATTGCATTGAAAGAATATCTACCTGAACTCTACCCGTCCATCACCATACAAAGTCTCATGTTCTCTTGACATAGAACTGTAATTTTGATGTTTGAGACTGAATAAATTTGATTGATTGACCCGTCGGTATACTATCGCTAACATCGCGACCCCTGCCGCAATAATGAGTCATAGCTACGGAACGTAATACACGGCCGTCCAGAGTGTAGAGCTAATTATAAATGAATCATCATACCATACAATTACTTTCTATAACTATCATCACATCCGGCACCCCCTCCGCCATAAAAGCCCCAGACTTAACAGTTACCACCGGTACCGTTAATCATAACCATAACCGCATCAATAAGTCTTAACAAAGGCCGCTGGGCTTTATTCACACTGCCATCCACGGGGGAGTCACCCTCAGTTCTAAGTCAACTGCAACACTACGGACCCCGGTGGACTGAGGTTGTTTTAAGTTTCACACCACGTATAAAAGAGGCAGACTGACTTCTTCTCAAGTATTGTGAATTATCACTGGACGGAGGCAGAATTTCTATCGGCTGGTGAGACGAGACTGCCGTTTAGATTACTTGAGTGAATCAAGAGATCGTCAATAGGCACGGCTGATTTCTTTCGACCGTAAGAACGGCACCGTCGGCTACTCAACCGTTGATAATCTTCCACTTCACCATATGGAAGGATTGGACAGACCAGCCAGTCGTAGGAGTAATGGCACCTGCCACGCTAATCCACTCGGATTTACATAATCAACGGCCCGTATCATCCACAACTTCAAAGGTGGCTTGACTAACTTGCCCTATAACTGTCTAATAGCCTCTGTAGCAAACCGTAATAAAACGTCTGGAAGCAGTTCACAGGTAGAACTTGAATGCTCTTGAAGTAGTCTAGGTAGAGTGGTGGAGTAGAAAAGCCTCCACGTTGACGCCCGGAGGGAGATGCCCTGACGGAGATGGTCCGTTTTAGCCTTGGCCCTTGTCTCTTTACTTTCTTCCATACACGTCCAATTCACCTAAGAATTTCTTTCTGGATCTCCAATCTTTCGAACCACCTTGTGTGTATATGGTACAAGGTCTCTCTCTGTGAACATCTTCCTGCACTTTTGACACACAATTCAGGCGGGTCTTTGTCTTTTCCTCGTAGGAACTCTTTGCATCCAGAACATCTTTGAAGCGTTTCCTCTTCATTCTGCAACATCAAAGGTAAAAACATACTTGTCACGGTTAGATACTATGATGACCCCGCCCGGAAATCGTGAGTTCCCAAAAGGGTAGAGCAGAAAAGGCCACGGTAGCACGACGGACTACAGAAGCACAGGGCAAACCCCCCTCAAAAAAAAATTTTGAGAAAAATTTGAGATCATTGGCACAAGCTGGTAAGTACGCTGTGGAGAACAAAATTACATGGTTGCAACCGCGAGGCTATATACAAGAGGGCGAAAATAATTAATAATTGCAGGATCAGACAACTATGACGGGGACATATCCCCAACATGCCCTGGCGGTCTAGGTGTGGACTTTACAAATAGGGGGAGCTAAACCTTGCCAGGAATAAGCCCACTAAAACCCGCAGTACGAGCAGTGCGCGAACAAAATGCCTGAGGCTCACGGGGCAAAAACATGTGAATGATAATACATAATATATATCTGATACGTATTTTAACCACTTCCGAATTCCAATCCTTAGAAATCTTCCGAATTCCCTCCATAGAAATCTTCCGCATTCCACTCCATAGCACACTTCCGGATTTCGGATCTACAGTAAACATCCTCAAACTTCAAACCTTCACCAACCCAACACATCATCATCCAAAACTCCGATGCCCCGTAGTAAGGTCTGATGTTTCTAGATATTATTACATAACAAATCGCCGAGTAAATCGGCGCTAAGGGGAAAATATGATGTATAATTATCATTAAAAAAAATTTTCACATGGTGCCCCAACTGAGACACAAAAAAGAGAGATTCTGGAACGCAGTGACGTCATATGTTGTGCGTACCGATCTAGCATGGAAGACCGCTACTAGGCATTGGGCGCACCAAATTTTTAATGTGGCACTAGGGTTGTCTGAAGGCCTTTTTTGAGCCCCAAAAAATGCCTCGTTTGGATCATTTCGTATGTATATAATGGATACAATAGAAAATTTTTTTGCAATTTGGTATTGAAAATTGTTGTAAGTAAAGACCCCGTGAGGGAGGCTAGCGTCAACTAACATTGTCAGGATATTATAATTTTTATGCTTTGGTTTACTAATAAGTCGGGATCCGACTTTTTTAAGGTCTAGAACAGCGTAAACTGAATCTTCAAGACCGCTTTAAAATGCTTAGCGTCGTTTTTCTCACAAGAACCGTACTATAGGGTTTGATGTGACCTAACACTAGCAACATAGAGACAAATTGGCATTTCAATTAGGAAGAAATAAATTGACTGATAGTGGCTTTAAGTATAACAGCACTGGATTTGAGGTGTGATGGTCACTATATTGGTGGGGTTATATAGAAAATGTATACATGTCTGGAAGTCCACTGCTCTGTCAGCTAATAAGTGTTACCAAATGTATATGGTGAATGAAGCTGGATCAAATCTGAAACACGTTGGTAAAATGCCTGTGTTTGAACTGTCGCAACCAATAACCAATATTTTAGAGGGCATGATTAACCAATTTCAGGCAGAGTCAAGCATACTTTTTTGCTGCATGCACGCTCGTGCATACTCACTGCGATTAGAGCACAGGGCACGCGTCTCAGATTTGATTCCAGACTGTAGGCACCTTTAAAGCTGTAAAAAAATATTAATTTCTCATTCCCACCCACAGTAATTTTTTGCTGCCCCCGCTCAAAGTTTTTTAAATGAAACCCCCCAAAAAAAAGATGAAATCACTTTTTTACTGTCTACTGACTAGTCTCATTTGCAGCGAGTTTTGTTCTCTACTATGAAGTCTTGTTGCGAAAGACAATAGTATCCATCGTCTTTGAAGGCAAAAAAGAAGAAGTGCCCGCATCCTCCTTTTTGGAAAAAGGTTAGGACCAGAACTATACATTTTTTTACTTGGCCCTTATATAGCCATGTTTTTACTTGGGTTTTTTAACAGTGGCTTTTTAAACATTTTTAATTATTTTGTTATAATTAATATATTATAGTTTTAATTAATCATGGGAACAGACTACCTCATGACATCTTAGACAGGTATGATATTGCCATCCCCTATATCCTTAGATACAGCGATTGTTTTGACGTCATCCCTTTATAAGTGATTTTGGTGGCCTCGCCACGGAATTACAATTGATTTTGACCATTTACTATAGGAATCACTTTGGCCAGGGGTAACTGATCGGCTGCCTGCAATGAAAGAAATAATTTAATGTCATGAATGTCTGTGTGGTGTGTGTGTGTGGTTATTGTAAGGGCAGGTGTATGTGTATGGTTATGCAATGCACATAGTGTGTGTGTATGTGTTGTGTGTGTGTGCAGAGATGTGCTTAAGTATGTGTATTGGTAATCATCAAAAGCTATGCAGCTCCACAAACACCACAGCTATCTGCAAGTTCTATGCTAATTATTACAAATACATTACGCATGTCTCATCTGCCCGTCGCAGCTTGTTAAGGGGGACAAAGGCACACACGGGTCACATGCGGTTTACCAACATTGATGGATACTACCCAAGGACCATTGTATGTAATTCAGTGTCATGACAATTGATCAACATCTGTGGATATACCCAGCAATTTTGTTTTAAGAGGTTAAACACTTTTGACCAGACAGATACAGTAATCCCTATAATGTGCCCCCTTTCATATGACACAAAATATATCTTTAAACTTGTGAAAAATCCCATTCTTTTAGTATTGTGTTTCCTCATTGTTAAATATGGGCCTCTTCTCAAATAATCTTCACTTCAAGAAATCTGTAAAACTTAAAGGCTGACTCAGAGATTTCAAATTTGAGATTCATTGGCACAAGCTGGTAGTACGCTGTGCGAACACAAAGACATGGTTGCACCGCGTGCTATAGAACAAGGCGAACAATAAATATAAATACTGCAAGGGAGCAGACACGAAATAGGGACATATCCCCAACATGCCCTGGCGGTCTAGGTGTGGACTTACATAGGGGGGAGCTAACCGGCCAAGGAATAAGCCCACTTACCACCCGTAGTACGAGCAGCGCGAAACAAAAGGCCTGAGGCCACGGGGCAACCATGTGAGGGATAATACATAATATATATCCCTGATACTTATGTAACAGCCTTCCGAATTCCACTCCTTAGAAACCTTCCGAATTCCACTCCATAGAAATCTCCGAATTCTACTCCTTAGCAACTTCCGGATTTCGGTCTAAAAAAACATCTCAAACTTCCCCAACACATCATCATCCAAACTAAACTCACGCCCGATGACCCGTAGTAGAGGTAGATGTTTATCAGACATTATATACAACACACATCGCCGATAATCTGCGATAAAGGGGAAAATCTTATGTATAAATTACCCAATTAAAATTTTCACATGGGGCCCCAACTGAGACACAAAAAACTTAGCAAAGGATTCTGGACGCCAATGACGTCATATGGTTGGGCGTAGCGATGCTAGCATGGGACCGCGACTAGGCATGGGCGCACCAAAATTTTTTAGTGTGGCAATAGGGGTGTCTGAAGGCTTGTTTGAGCACAAAAAATGCACATAGTTGGACTCATTTCGTAATGTATATGATGGAGATAAAATAGAACAATTTTTTTTGGCACTGTTGTAATTAACATTGTTGTATTAAGACCCCTGTGAGGACTAGCGTAACATTCGTATTTGTCGGATAATTATATTTTTATGCTTTTTTCTAATAAAAAAGTCGGATCCGACTTTTTAAGGTCTAGAAACAGTCGTAAACTGAATCTTCAAGACCGCTTAAAATGCTTAGCGTCTGTTTTTCACAAAGAACAGTAATATAAGTGTTGATGTTACCTAACACTAGCAACATAGAGACAAAATTGGCATGTTCCAATAGGAAAAAAAAATGTACTGAAGTGGGGCTTTAAGAGTATGATACAAGCATCACTTCGTTTGAGGTGTGATGGTCACTATATTGGTGGGGTTATATAGAAAATGTATCCATGTCTGAAGTCCCTCCTGCTCTGTAGCTAAGTTTACCAAATGTATATGGTCAATGAAGCTGGAATCAAACTGGAAACACGTTGGTAAAAAATGCTG
The DNA here is from genome assembly GCA_023653785.1 of Ophioderma brevispina. Taxonomy (NCBI): domain Eukaryota; kingdom Metazoa; phylum Echinodermata; class Ophiuroidea; order Amphilepidida; family Ophiodermatidae; genus Ophioderma; species Ophioderma brevispina. The sequence continues at coordinate 28,373 of JAMKCH010029808.1, read as the reverse complement.
GTGTGGTTGAACTGCGCCCCAAAGTCCATATATTTTAGCATGATTAACCAATTCAGCAGAGGTGTCAGCATACTTGCTGCATGCTACGCTCTCGTGGGACAATACTCACTGCGATTAGCAGGCAAAAAACGCTTCTCAGATTTGATTCCAGACTGTAGGCACCTAAACCTTTAAAAAATATTTACTTTCACAGTATTCCCTTGCAGAAATTTTTCTATAAAAAAAGAAAACGTTTTTTTTCAAAATGAAAACCCCCCAAAAAGATGAATCAATTTTTACTGTCTACTGACTAGTCTCATTTGCAGCTACTTTGTTCTCTACCTATGAAGTCTTTTGCCGACAGACATAGATCCATCGTCCTTGTTGGGGAAAGGCAAAAAAAGCCCGCATCCTCCTTTTTTTAAAAATAAAGGGTTGGGTTGTGACCTTTTTTACTATACATTTTTTTTACACTTTGGCCTTATATAGCAATGTGTTACTGTTTTTTAACCGTGGCTTTTTTAAACATTTTAATTCCCACGGTGCAGGCACCATTAAATTATTGTTTGCGTTGTTCTTAGCAACACCAATCCTCATTACTACTGACAGGTGATGATATTGCCCATCCCTATAATGCCTTAGATCCGCAGATGTTTTGAAGTCATACCTTTATGAAGTGATTTGGTGCCCAATTCGCACAATTACTTGATTTGACCATTTACTATAGGAATCACTTTGCCCAGTGGTAACTGGATGCTGCTGCCTGCAATGAAAGAAATAATTAATGTCATGAATGTCCTGTGTGTGTGTGTGTGTGTGTGCATGTGGTCAGGGCATGTGTATTTGTATGTTCATGCATGCACAATGTGTGTGTGTGTGTGTGTGTGTGTGTGCAGATGTGCTTAAGTATGTGTATTGGTAATCATCAAAAGCTATGAAGCTCCACAACACCACATCTTGCAAGTTCTACGCTAATTATTAAAAATACATACGCATGTATCATCTGCCGTCGCAGCTTGTTAATGGGGACAAAGGTCACACAAGGTCACATGCGGTTTACCAACATGTGGGACACTACCCAAGGACCACTGTATTCAAGTGTCATGACAATTGATCAACATATGTGGATATACCCAGCAATTTTGTTTAGGTTAACACTTTGACCACAGACAGATACATAATCCCTATGTGCCCCTTGCATATGACACAAAATACTTGTGATCATTCTTTTAGTATTGTGTTTCCTCATTGTAAATATGGGCCTCTCAAAATAACTTCAAGAAATCTGTAAAACTTAAAGGCTGACTCAGAGATTTCAAATGTTTATAGATGAGGTGACATCAATGTTCACAAACACAAGCCAGCGCCTGCTCTACTGACAATGTTAGAGGTGCGAAGAATACTCCCATGCAGCTACAGCATTTAATAGCCTTATCATACTGATTGAGCGCGAATTTTAAAAGCACAAGCCCTGCAGGTGCGCACACATACTGCCGGGCAGCGCGGCATTGACATCACATGTCACCTCATCTATACAATATACAACATACTTTCTGTAACAAATATATAGGGAACTGTTAACACCTACCCAAATCCATGATTGTCGCCGCCTGCTGTCATAGATGGCCTAAAGAACTCTGCCATGTTGTCTAAAACTCGACTGAAGCCAATGTCTAAGCATGTGTTAAGCACTGTCTGAAAATCCGAACTGTAAAAACAAAACAAACAAAAACTACAAGTTTTAGAGAAAAATAATGTGTTGAAGGTACTTATTCTGATATAAATGTATTGTGGTCTCTACTTGATATGAGTGCCTGGCACTTGCATACACTCACCACTAAGTTTCGTGGGAAACAAACTTGCACATTTGATGGTAGAAGCGATTATGCATATGCTGCAGTGCCCAATTCAATACTGTGCTATATTGATGGTTAACTATTAAAACTGCAGTTTTCTTGTCTCTATCTTGAGAAAGAAATGGATTTGAAGGCTGAAATTTTAGGAGAACAATTGAGGTCTTTTCATCTGATTAGTCAGTGGGGGGTCCCAAAAATGATCAGAACAAGCATCTTTAATTTTCTCATGACAACGTAGCTAGAGTTGGAACAAACTCAGAGGGTGTTTTGAATCAATCCCACAATGCATTGTAATGTGCCTATACTGTACTAAACACATGTCAGTACTTAGGGATAAAAAGTGTTCAATTAGTTTTAGAACTTCAAGACATTTCATGATCATGCTAAAAATTCCCTAAGTACTAGCACCTTGTGGCCTAAAATGAATGCAAAAGTCAGGGTTTTATGTGTTAAGAATAGGATTTTTGGGGATCACATGACCTTATTGAAGTAAAATTCCCCAAAGCTGGTGCATTGTGGGATTGACTCAATACACCCTCTGGTACAAACTGGTGTGTTGCAGCAAGATCAGTTTTATAATGACATCACTAATTAGCCCCCTGAGGTGGACCACCTTTCTTACATCGACTCATTATACAGCTGTTTGATCCTACATCATCTCTTTTATGTTCAGGGGTCGATTTAGAAAATAAAATCTACATGCACATGTTAGCTTTTTTCCCAAATAAGGGCTGAAAATACAGAAAAATAACATGCACAGAGGAAAATTCACATGCACAGAGTCAATATTAAAAAAAAAAAAAAAAAAAAAACAATTGAGGTCTTTTCATCTGATTAGTCAGTGGGGGGTCCCAAAAATGATCAGAACAAGCATCTTTAATTTTCTCATGACAACGTAGCTAGAGTTGGAACAAACTCAGAGGGTGTTTTGAATCAATCCCACAATGCATTGTAATGTGCCTATACTGTACTAAACACATGTCAGTACTTAGGGATAAAAAGTGTTCAATTAGTTTTAGAACTTCAAGACATTTCATGATCATGCTAAAAATTCCCTAAGTACTAGCACCTTGTGGCCTAAAATGAATGCAAAAGTCAGGGTTTTATGTGTTAAGAATAGGATTTTTGGGGATCACATGACCTTATTGAAGTAAAATTCCCCAAAGCTGGTGCATTGTGGGATTGACTCAATACACCCTCTGGTACAAACTGGTGTGTTGCAGCAAGATCAGTTTTATAATGACATCACTAATTAGCCCCCTGAGGTGGACCACCTTTCTTACATCGACTCATTATACAGCTGTTTGATCCTACATCATCTCTTTTATGTTGTACTTGAATCCATCAAATTTGTAGGTTCGATACCACAAACCACTAGGAATTTATGCCACATCTTATTAACCTTTCTCCAACTCACCTTTCAACCATATCTCTTGTTTCTGACATTAATTTGTTAAATGTTATCTCCTCTTCTGGTAGCTGACAAGCAGAACTCTCTCCATCATTAACTTCTGATGGTAAGATATAGCTGCTTAAAGGATGAACATTATTGTTTTCACCTGTAAAAAACAAGTATTCTAGCTTAATGATATTAAAATTGACTAGACAATAATCTTGCAGCCTCTTACACACACAAGTGGACATCGGTCCTTGGTATTAAATCCTTACCACCTAAAAGCAGAGTTTATCAACTGATTAAGGAGAGTTAGAATTTGGAAAGTTTTAGTTTTTCAGGTGGTACTGTATAGTTTTCTTGGCCCTAATAAAAATTTTTACTTTAAATTTCTCCATTCAATTATCCAGTATATTGTGTAACTGATTGATGGCTTTTGCACACAAGTTTTATAATTGTACCGTGTGTCCCCAAAAAATGCAGACAAAAATCTGAGAGCCAATAACTTTTTTCTATAGAACAAAAAATTATTTTTAGCTACAAAGGGTATTTAAGTGGTCCGTCCTTTGTGACAATTTCAGATTAATCACATGATTCGGTGTTATGAAGATTACTCCGAGGTTGAATTAGTGTGGCATGTCATACCCCTTTTTTTACCGATTTATGTGATGAACCATCCAAATGACTGTGTGAGGGCATTCAAGTCTTGAAACATGCTGAGTACATTTTGTTTATGAATTGTGTTTGGTTCAAAAACACAAACTCGTTTAGAATAAAACTACTGCTTTTTGCTATTCTATTTATTTTTTTATACTTTGCATTCTGCTCTTTGGGATCTTCAACTAAATTCATGATGACCTTGCAATGACCCCCAATATATTACGTGTCAAGTCTTGTGACTGCTGTCAAGTCTAAATAAAGGAGGAGGGGATCTCCGATGTGTATCGGCATGTAACAAAGATGATTCGAGTAAATTAATTTATATGCATGAGGCGATCCAATACCTTACTCCTTTTGTTAACATTATAAGTTTCTACTTCTTCACACAAACAAAAACGATGTTGGTCATGAACCTGGGGGTCGTGAACCCAATGCAAAGTTTTTGGATACCATGGCTGACTTGCATTCCTTGAAAACAAAAAGAGTTTCAGAGCTTAACCATCCCCCCCCGCCCCCTCATTTTATGTAATTTTGAATCTTAATCAAGTGTACAAATTTGTGCTTCAGGTTCCTATTTCCTGATGGAAGGAAGGGGTGAGAGGAGAAGGAGGTGGTGGTAAGGTTGAAGGATAGTAAGCTATTTTGGTACGACTAGTCGGTACAAATGTCGTCGACTACAACTATCATGGCGATTATTGGAGGTCAAAATTTGTCACAAGTTCAAGCTTAATTGTTGTTATGAAATACAGTTAAAATGTTACTGGCAATTTGGGGTACTGATACGAGACATACTACACACATTGTACACATATCTAACTCAGAAAAACCTTTTATTTTTTTTTGTAAGTGTTTTTTTTCCTTTCAGGCGAACAAACAAGCATGAAGTTTTAATAAATGGCATAGTGCCAAATTTAACATCATATGTCTCAATTGAGTCAATTCTATTTACTTACGCAAGTGAAATAATTTCTTCCATGGCGAATATTCCAGCCAAGAACACATTCGCAAAGATATGACGCGATGAAAAAAATCAAGACATCGTTCGAGTGGTGCTCTTATCATAAAAGGATTACAATTAAAAAAATGCAAAATGTCGACTCGTTTACGGAAGCGAGAGTCTGTTTAGCTTGCGGGTTTTGACGGAAGTACTGGTTATTTATAGTGCATTAAACGAAAAACAACATGCGGATATTCCTAATGACTCAGGAAACACGCGAAGGTAATAAGTTACAATCAGTTTGAATAGTATACTTGCAGATGTACAACATTTCTAAGATCATGTTTAAGCTTTTTTAAAGTTCCAACACTGCTCACTGAAATAGTCGCCAAGTAGCTGCATGACAGTCGTGATCGCGACAATGGCCAATAGTCGCGGACAATGGCCAATAGTCGCGACTACGACTTTAGACGACTTAGTCGTGCAGCCCTAAAGGATAGTGGTAGTATTCCATTACAGGTGTTTTCAAAGGTTGTGGTTTCCATCCAAATTGGTAAAAATGGTTTACAACATGTTTGCACATTATCACTCGTATCTCAAAAAGTTCGCAATTGATTAAACTCAAATTTTTACCAAGAAAGGTCAGGTAACTAACCCTTAAAATACTAGAAAATATCAATAAAATGATTTCATTATTATTGAAGTAAAGGGATCTCTCCCATTTTTTTCTCTATTTTTTTGGACACACATATGGTATAACTCTTCCTTACTTTCTCCAACCAGAGCTGTCTCAACCTGACGAATCGACCTCACCAAGATACCTCTCAATATCTTGTAAACTCAGCGGCTTCTGTAATTGCATACTGTAAAAAACAAGGTAAGAGTTAGTCTCAGTATACAATACATATATCCATTGATTCCACACAATTAAGACAGCACTAAAAGGTTCAGAATAAAACATATACAAATAGATACAAATTTGGAACTGTACAGGATCTTAATCCTATAGGGAGATTTGGTGATTTAACTAATAACAATAAATTATATTTGTTAAGTGCATAATACTAAAGTTTCAATGCACTGTACGTATAAATTAAAAGCACACAAATATACACAAATGTGAAAGTACATTGAGGTAGGAGCAAAAAAAAGTATAATTACATAAGCCATGGAAAACCAAACACCAAACAGAACAATATACAGAATTTATGCAATCAATAACAAAATCAAGACAAAAGCAAAGTGAAACAATGAAGAACTCCTTAAGGAACAGTGGTTTTGAACATTTGATTTGAACTCTGGAAGGAAATGGCACTACAAAGTGAGAGTCGCAGTTGGTTCCACAAATATAGCACGGGAGCTAGCAGACATTTGTAACACATCTCATGTACAAAAGGTTTAGTGATAAAATCTGTACACAGCCTGAGAGACCCTTGGAATAAGTGCTGCAAATGGTGCCCTAGGGAGGGCGCAGAGAGAGGTCTAAGTCTAGAAAATGATTGTACAAGGGTAAGATTTTTAAATTGATCCCATCAGTTGAAAAGTATACCAAGTTATAGGTGTGTTTCTTATATCTACAGCCTAACAAGTTTTGAGTTACTGTTTCAAATGCTTAAGTAGGGGCACAAAAGGTCTATGTCCATTGCAATCAATGTGGCTTGACCTGTTTTCCCATAATTTGGTAACTCTTCCCAATTTTAATCTATGAGCTCCACCAATAATTTGTACCATTTTTATACAAATCGGAGCAACTTTAAAAATTTGAACCTTGTACAACTACGATTACCCTTTTTATTGATTTTGCTGTGTTTATATCCCTAATTAAAGGGATTAGCACCGATAATGCGAGGAACTCTAAAAATGTAGAAATGCATTTTTTTAAACTTATTAAATAAGGGATAAAGTGTTTTAATGTAGAAAAACACACCAAATAGTGAAAAAATTAAGTATTTGAAGAAAATTTTCATACAGTCTCCGTAATAGCATAAACAGCGATGGCATCCCAAATTCTACACTAAACAGCTGATTGTGGTTTACACAGTACAGAATAAACAAATATAAATAATCTTTGTGTTTGAGGTCAAACTGTACAGGTCAGGGCGCACAAAATCATGCTTAAAAATCTCGGATATTTACAAGCGGTAACGGCTTTTTTGATCTCAAGTCGGAATTTTGATACGCACGTATCTAAATTACAAAATCGGATAAAAGGCACCGCCTTGTCTTTAATACACAGATTTCAAACCTACCACTTGCAGGTTATATTAGCACATCCATGCCAATAACAAAAATATCAAATATGAATTTTGATGATTTTTTCGATGTTTCGGATCAGCAATCGCTGCTTGTCCCTTTAATAATTTACCTTCCCATTACAGTTTGAACAGCCTTGTGTACATTGGAGATAAGATCTACAACCATCAGACAACAAATACTGCACTGTTGCTAAGTAACGCTTCTGCACATCTGGCGTGGCATGTATTCTATCATTTGTCTGCAATACAAAAATGTACAGGAACAAATGTAATATTAAGCTAAAATCTAATGTTCAATATAGGAGAGTTTAAAACATTGGCAAATTGATCAGAACACCTTTGCTTTTGTGAAATCTATTCTACTTTTTTAAATGAAATTGAGATTGTTTAAAAGTTAACTTTTCTTGATTCCGCGACCATTCGTATTACACACCCAAAGGTTGTTGACCCCTTTTGGGACGTGGTACATTTTTCTCACTCAGTGCTGTGATGTTCGGTAGGGCATGGGGGTGTTAGGGTTAGGTTTCTTCTTATATCAGTGCTTAAATAAAAAGCAAAAGCAAAGGGTGATTTCTACAACCAGTCCCACAATGTCACCCTCACCCCTAAGGAAATCTGATGAGGAGGGTAGCTGGTTCCCCCGGTAGAATGAAAAAGGAGATCTAACTACAAGTGTGTCAGCTTCAGGAGAGCTAATGGCAGCCATCCATCACAATGCAGATTGCCTTGCATGGTGGGTGCGGTTGCCCAAAGGCTAGGCCCACCACCGAAAACTGTGGATTGGCATCAGGAAGGGCCTCGGTCAATTATCGTTAGCTCCAATAAATCAGCAATACTGATGAGTGAGGTGTATCCGGCCACCCCGGATTTAAAACTTTGGTTTAAAGGCGCTTGTTCCGATTCATGTGTATTGTGTTCTCTACTTGATATGAGAGCCTGGTACTTGCACATACACCCATCAAGTACCGTGGGAACCAAAACTTGCGGTTTTGATGATAGATGCAATAATGCATGCATGCTGCAAAGCTCTATTCAATACTGTGCTAATATTGATGGTTAACCACTAATACAGCGTTTTTTTATCTTGTTGGAATGAAAAGGATTTGAGGGCTCAAATTTCAGGATGACAATAAGAAAAATACGGCCTTTCATCTGATATCAAAATCGATACTACTTCCGGGTAAATCAGGGGGGTCCCAAAGACGATCGGAACACACACCTTTAACTAACTAACAACTAACTCATACTTACTACTCCATTTTTCCCAGAGAGGCTGTCAAGGTACATGTAACCTCCAATAATGTTGAGTTGTACTCGAAGGAAGACCACCAGTAAGACTGTGCTATATACAGATGTGAGTGTCCTACAAAAACCTACAAATATGGAAAGGGAAAAATGTCAAATTATAATGTGTTTGTGATGATTGATTTTGTTTGCATCTCATTAAAGGTGACGTTCTGATTGTAAGCCCCCATAGTCTCGTTTTCTTTTACTAATCCATATCTCATATCTACATCCTGGCATCGATGCTCGTCTTGTAATTGGCGCAAATAGTCTTTGCTAGTGCAGGCACCATCTCATCCAAGAAACCAACCTACCAAACAACCATTGTTAAGTGCTACACCCATACACAACCTAGTCTTAAAGGTGCAACAGAGATTTCAAGTTGTCCATAATTTCTGTGATATGTAGTAATTTCATCTGGATTAGACACACAATAGATTCCTTACCTTTTTTGGCTACAGAAATGACTTAAAATGAAAACAAAATGTGCTTTGTATATGCTTATATTTCAATAGAAAACATAGTCTGAATTTCCTATTTGCCCCTAAAGGAAATGAGAAATTTCACAATTTTGGTACTAAAGAAACAGTTCTCAGCTTAATCCTTTCAGATGGGGATTTTTTTTGATAGAAAGCTTTACAACAATGCAAAAATCAGAATTTTCACATTTTTTAGGGACACCTGTTATTTGAAATCTCTCCTTGCACCTTTAACCAGAAGTTGGTTCTGATTTTGATATCATATGAAAGCCCCATTTTCTCATTGTCAATCTAAAATTCAAAATCCATTTATTCCTTGAGATAAAAGCAAAGAAAATGTTTTAGTTGTTAGCCATGTTATTATTAGCACAGAAGTCTACTAATTAAAATTAATTTGGGGCTCTTGGGCTTGGTAAAATTGAGGGAAACATGGTTTAGAAACAATTGGCCAAATATTTAGATTTGACCAGTGGGCTGGAAGTTGAGAAGACCTAAAATGCCCATGATATACTAAGCAATCGCAACGAGCATAGCGATTTTTTATGACATCACTTCCGTTGCTTATTGGGAAAGCAACTGCCCGAAAAAGCGACTGTTGATAAGTCGCTAGCATACCCAAGCGACTTGATGCAAGGAAGTTGACTTGAATTCAAGTCAATCGCTCCGAAGCGATTGACAAAACGCTATGAGCGTTTTTTCCCTTTCACTTTTCAGTCGCACGCTGCAATGGCAAGTATATCATGGGCATTACACTCTGATTAATAATTTGTTGGACAGAATCAAACACACGCGAGCATGGACTGTGTGAGCCAGGAGGAACATTGCACCTCGATTCGCGATGCGTAATTGGTCGAAGAATGCACCAAACCTCTGTGTTAGTTTGTCTAAGTAATTTTTAATCCCACTTAGTTTATACTTACAGGTTATTTTCAGTTCATTCCAGATGGGTACTTTGTTTTCTGGTCTGGAAGGCAAAGAGTGAGTGAGTGAGTATTAAAATTTAACGACAACTCAACACAATTGTGTTATATCGTGTCATTACGTTTTATCATAATATTACGTTTAAAGACATCAAACCTTAAAACATACATCACAATAAATACTAATCACAACCTTTTTTAAAAAGTTAAAAATATTTATACAAATCGGCCTCCTTCAGGAAATTTATAACCTGAAGAGAAAAAAAAAAAAAAAAAAAAGCTTGGTAAAATTGAGGGAAACATGGTTTAGAAACAATTGGCCAAATATTTAGATTTGACCAGTGGGCTGGAAGTTGAGAAGACCTAAAATGCCCATGATATACTAAGCAATCGCAACGAGCATAGCGATTTTTTATGACATCACTTCCGTTGCTTATTGGGAAAGCAACTGCCCGAAAAAGCGACTGTTGATAAGTCGCTAGCATACCCAAGCGACTTGATGCAAGGAAGTTGACTTGAATTCAAGTCAATCGCTCCGAAGCGATTGACAAAACGCTATGAGCGTTTTTTCCCTTTCACTTTTCAGTCGCACGCTGCAATGGCAAGTATATCATGGGCATTACACTCTGATTAATAATTTGTTGGACAGAATCAAACACACGCGAGCATGGACTGTGTGAGCCAGGAGGAACATTGCACCTCGATTCGCGATGCGTAATTGGTCGAAGAATGCACCAAACCTCTGTGTTAGTTTGTCTAAGTAATTTTTAATCCCACTTAGTTTATACTTACAGGTTATTTTCAGTTCATTCCAGATGGGTACTTTGTTTTCTGGTCTGGAAGGCAAAGAAGTCAAGGATTATTTAATATCAACTGGAAAGTTACATAATCTTAAAGGCTGACTCAGAGATTTCCTGAGGAGGGCGCCCTCAATTTCCAAAAAAATTGTGTTTTTTTGCATGTACATAATGCTTGTCCATATACTAATCACTGTGTGAAATTGCTAAGCTTAAATCGAATTCCTTCATATAGAAAATCACAACTTTAATTGTTATAAAATTCCGGATCCAGAATTTTTGTTATACACAGTATCCTATGGGACGTAATACTACACATAAATGTTTACTGCATCAAACGAAAAATCTGATTCATCCCAATTTCGGAATTGTGCATTTTAGGTTACTATTTTTAGTTCTAGTTGACTAATTTTCATTATTACACAAAAAAATAATATTTCGAAATCTCTGAGTCAGACTTTAAGGAAGGCAAAATGACAAAATGATGTTGTTAATAGTTTGGAGTACATTGAACCTTAGCTCTGGCCATGGTTTAACTTATTAGCCCTAAACACCATTCACTATGTTTTTGTAAGCAATTACTAAATACCACACACTACCACAAGCCTTAGGATGGTAGACTACAATTATCAAAAATTTTTTTGATCCACAAAATTACTCTGTGGTATATGTGGTAATGGCTTTGTACCCATACATGTACCGACTCATTGATGTAAGAATTAATCAATTACCACATATTACCACAGCAGTTTTTGTGGTAAATTGTGGTAATTGATGGCTTCACAATGTTTCCCATTGAGTGTGGTATCAGGCAAAAGTATGAGATGGGAAATATTAGCCAATTACGAATGGCGTCTAAAACGAGTGGGAAAGCAGCCACTAGGGTGAATGCGAATGGCGGGACTTAAAACTTGCTAGGGGATTGTGACGGTTAATTGCCTGATTACCACAAAATACCACACATGATGAAAGTAGTGCAACTAGTAGTACCATATATAACACTTGGAGCGTACCACAAATGGGGTGCACAGTGGCGTAGCAGAGATGTTTGTCGGTACATAACGGTCCGTCGGTACTTTGTGTAAAAAGCTGTAAGCTGTTGGTTTGAGCGCGTGGTGATGATATGAAATACAGATGAGCTTCATAAATTTTTTTAGTAACAAAAGCTTAATTGTCAATAATAGTACCTTCTACTTTACGTTGGTGATGATTGGGTACCCTCCGCTCTTCAGATTGGAGGCGACGTCAAAAAAATTTGGGTCAACAGGCGAGCGTAGCGAGCCGGGAAAAAAGGTCGTCGGTATAATACAGTGTCGCGCACATTCACAAATTTGTGCCCCCTCATCAATAAAATCCTGGCTACGCCACTGGTGTGCACAATCAGACAACTCAGTACCACAGAAATACTATAGTGACTGACGGCTAGAACTACTGATAACCACAAAATACCACACCAAAAGGAGTGGTGTGTTAAAGAACAATTACCACAATTTGGCATGTGTGGTATCCCGTGGTATAATCAGTTGTGTTGAGGCTAATCCTTGTCTATAACAAAGGAGGAGGTGGTTGAAACCCCCCCCCCCCCTCTCATGGTGTTTTGTTTTACTTTTTGCAAAACAAATGTTTGAATAAACCACCAAAAGGCTCCAACTAATTGCCAGACAAATTTTGTGGCTCCATGTCGTAAAATAAAATGCCAAAATAATTATGGGTCCGGTTTTGACAATGATGCTTGTTGATTTTTGGAGTATATGTAATCAATTTCACATGGCCTTACAATACAGTCTTGGGAAAAAAATTGTTGATTTTCTGTTTTCATTATTGGCCATCAAATTAACAAGTTCCCCTGCGCGAACTTTTACCTAAAACCAACTACAACCCCCACCACCGTCCCAACTAACCATTTGTACCGGTCTATATGTCAGAAGAACCCAAATTTTTCCCCGCAGAAATTGCCTCGGCACCCCTTCTTGCCCCCCCCAGTTGAGAAATGTCTGGTTCATACCACTGCTTTAGGTTGTATATGGAGCCCAATGTTCATTGCCTGCAGTGCCATGAAATTCATCTAATTGCATTAAACATTACAACCAATGTTAACACTTATGTTAATAATGCCCAAATAAGCCCTCACGATCACCTTTGACCGCCAACAAGAGCAGAGGTCACATTATGTGACCCTAACCAAGGCTCATTGTGTCCAAGTCCCAATGAAAATATGTTGGGACACAACCCATCAATTCTAATCACTCCTTGGTTAAACAATTTTACAACCAACAGACACTGATCACTTCATGTCCCAATTCAAATTGGTTTGTCAGAGACAATATGTGCTTTTGTAAGGCCAAAATTAAAATGTGAAGAGGAAATTTGTGCACCACTACTTTCATCACTTACCTTGACTTCAGTCTGCCATTAGTTTTCTCAGAGTCCAACAAATCAAGCAATGTTTCTTTTAACTTGGGCCACCATGGATATACTGAAAACTGAAAACAACAAAAATGTTATGTACTGCAATCAGTATTTTACAAGCATGAAGAATTTACAATATATGTATACTACTCGAAAGCATTGTGTGGCGCAACGGATAATCAACAGGACTCATGCCCTAAGAACATTGTATATTGTACGTTATGGAGCCCCGCTGAAGTAAACATTTTTGAGTCCCTTGGGAAAGATATTTATTCATTGCCTCGTCCCAAAGCAAAAGATTAGGAGCTTTTAGTGGAAATATTACAATCTAAGGTGCTGATAGGATTGTGTGGTTATCCAGCTGCCATCCCCAAGTGAAGCGAAATTAGTGTGAGGATTTCCTGATGGCAGCGTAAATAATAGGTAAAGCGATATGGGACGGTTTGGTGATAAAGCACTATAAATAAAGCTGCAACTATTTTGGTAAGAATTTCTCAAATTAACTAGCACAAAGGTTTCATTAGGTCTACTTTTGACTAGATATCACATGTTCTGTTCTTGAGACCTGTTTTTCTGCGTATAAAGGAAGGGGCGCCACATATAACAGGTACGTAACTAAACATAGCATATAAGTAAAAACTTTATTATTACTTTAGTTCCATTTCTTCTCTAGATATAACAATTTTGCTTTACTCTTCACTTAAGTTTGAGCAACCTTGTTTTTTGATCTTGTTCATGTGCTACCTGAGCTGCTCTCAAATTGACCCTTGCCTTATAGAAAGCCAGCCAAGTATCATAAATGTGCGCAGAATGTGGGCAATTTTTGTTACGAGCTGCAACCATGTCAGATCAACTGCTCATCTGGTATCTTTTCTCATAAGAGTTTTTGCCAAAAATACAAATTTTATTTTTTTGGCCTTTTTGGGCCAAAAAAGATGATTTTTTTGGCCAAAACATTTTGATTTTTTGAGATTTTTGATGATTTGATATCTTCAAACCAAGTTTTATCAGAAAATTACACTTTTAAGTAATTTGGACTATATTACGTCTTAAATAACAAAAAAATGATAATTAGAATAAACCAAATACAGCATTCCATAGGCATTTAAGGTCATTTTTCCTCAAAATATTGTTACTTGAACTTAATGATGCACAAGCAGCAAAAACACAATTAAACAGTTCTGTTTGACCTAAAGTGTGATTGCTTTTACTTTAATGAAATATACAGTAGTGATAACTTTAAAGGGTCAATCTAGGATATTACCAATGATTGCTATATCCTCGATGAACATTCACATAGTGATTTTGGTCCGAAAATTGGATTTTCTGATTTCACTGTATTTGGTAACTTAGAAGACATGTAGTTTTTAGATGAAGTCAGTTTTAACCAATATAGGCTTATATTTTAGTCTAATTAACTTAATTAATGTAGTAAACAAAAAAAATAAAGCATTCCGCGCATTTAAGGTCAGTTTTTCTCAAAATAATTGTTTATTTCAACTAATGATTCATAACATGTTAAAAGGAGCAAACAGCACTAAAAAACACATTACACATTTCTGTCTTGACCTAAAGTTGAATTTGTTTACAGTTTAAAGCCTATTAGCACATTTTTTGAAGAGCGCCCTCAATTTCAAATTTGATATTTTTTTTGCACGTTCGTTGGTATTGTCTAGGAAACTTACCTGCGAACGAGAATGCTAAAAAAAAATGCGTATCACAAAATAACGATTTGTAATTAGAATTTGGGATCCCAGATTGGAGTTAACGCAAGCTGGAAATGCTCCTTTTAAATGGTCCGCCATGATGAAAATAGTGCCACCTTCGAGAAAATAAGCCTCTAACCTTGGCTTGCCTGAACTATTAAAACACATAATGGATGAGCGTAGACACGTACATGGCGCTATTTCCCGGCTATTTCACATTGGAAAGGGCACGTTTCCAGCAGGCGTTGGATTATTATCGGGGATCCCCTATAAGATGATCTAGTACAAAATTCCGGCGTTTGTGACACTAGCCATTTTCGAGCGTTAACCATCACAGTATAGTTTAACTACTATTACCAATGCAATCGTGTAAAAATCGCCAATTTTTGAAAAATTGGGGGCGCTCTCAAAAAATGTGCTAAATTGCTTTAAGTAGGAAATTACAGTAGTGGTTAACTTGTAAAGCGGCAATTCCCACGAAGTCTATATATCGGATAAACATTCACATATTTATTTTGGGGTCTGAAAATTGGATTTTTCCTGATTCACTAGTATTTGTCCCTTCCTGCCCTCCAAATTAAAGTTAAATTGAATAAAATCAGCTGACTTAATGACAGGGAACATCAAGACCTTGCCGAAGATGTACCATAATTAAATAATTATTACTCCTTTACTTTTTATATAATATAAAATAGCATCTTACCAGCCTAGTATCAGAATACACATTACGTAATTATCAGAGTTAAGTAAAGTATTACTTAACTTGTTTGTAAAAGCTTGGGCAAAGAAGTATATACTGATTTTCACTACAAATGAAACCCTTATTGTATTGTATCATGCTCCACATGATAAACCTTACTTTGTTCACCATATCTAGCAAATATAGTTACAATTAAGTCGGTAAGTTATAATCCATTATTTAATCATTGTCTAAACTCTTGTTACTGTATCCTCATCTTTCATTCTTAACACTGCCGCGTCAAAGAGCGGGCGGGATCCCACGTAGGAGACATTCACCTCTCAGGGCCTTTTTTTTTTTTTTGGGACAAGAAGCTGGCCAAGCATCATATCAACACGTTGGAGCTGGAGTGGGCAGTTCAGCTGGCGTCGAGCACAGACTCTCCATCTAGTCAGGGGAAGTCACGTCCTAGTCCAGTACGACAACCCATTTTCGGTCGTCTCCCACATAAACAATCAGGGAGGAACCAGGATTTCGCACCCTTTGCCTACAGACAGTCAAGTCCTGGAGTGGTGTCTACGTCATCGGATCACCCTGACGGCCGTTCACCTTCCTGGGGAAGACGACACCCTGGCAGATGCCCCTATCGAGGAAGACTCCGGGAAGTCGGGGCCATCCGATAGTCTCGGGGTCGTCTGTGGAGTTGCACCTCAACCCCAAGATATCGAATATTTTCAACAGGCTGGAACCCCCACGTGGACCTGTACGCAAACCGCCTCAACGCCCAGCTCCCTACATACTGGCTCTGGGCCAGGGACCCATCGCCCTTCACCAGGAGGCCATGACAATGGAGTGGACGGAGTCACGGTATAAAACATAGCAATAAACGCCTTCCTTCGAATCGCCCTATTCCCCTCGATCTTCCTTCTCAATTTCACCACCATGACAAGCAACTGCGCATGATTCTGGTGGTGCCCAATTGGCCTCGGCAACATGGTTTCCATACCCTGTCGCTGCTGGTTACGCAAAACACCTTTGACTCTTCCAGAGGAAGGACCCTATCACGACCCGGGGGGTCGCCTTCCCATGGAGACTCTGAAGGCGTTCAACCTGAATGCAATGGCCAATTTCATCTAGTTCTACGAGCCGCGGCATTTCGCTCCAAGGTCCCGTCTGGCAGTAGAGGCACGGAACCTACTACAAAAAGGAGACTTATAATTCCAGACTAGTCAATTACCGGAACTGGTGCAGGGGTCACCAAGTGGACCCTCTGCTAGCAACTCTAAAGGAGGTGGCGAACTTTCTGATGCAGGTGTTCGAAGATGGAGCCACCCCACGCCAGTCAGGAGTTGCCGCAACTGCAGTATGAGCCATTCATCTGGGGTTTGGCGGTGGCATCACCGTGTCTAACTATCCAGCGCTTCATTACTCATCAATGGATGCTACTCTACGGCCGCCTGAACGCTCTCTTGTACCAGCATGGGACCGGCCAACAGTCCTCCAGCATCTCACATCCCTCTCCTTATGAGCATCTTCACCAGGCGTCCCTAGCGGACACCACCAAGAAGGACTCTCTTCCTTGTCGCCGCAGCATCCCTGCAGGAGAGTATCGATATCCATGCTCTGTCTAATAAGCAGAGATCACCTCACCTTCACATGAAACGCCGCTCGCCCTTCATGTTCCCGCGATGAAGGACCCTGTGTCACCAGTTAGAGCTGGAAGTTTTACCAAGCAAGACTCAGCCCATATGGGGGGGGGGCTCACGAACCGCTAACTTTTCCTCCAACTCAGAATCCGTTCGCCGGCTCCAAGACGACATTAGCCAGACGGATCGTGACAGTCATAAGGAGAGCCCTAGCTAGTACGGAGGTTCGTCTGCCGGGGACTCCTATAGGATCTCACGACGTAAGATCTCAGGCGGCTGCTTGGCCTCCTACCGGGGAGCTTTTATAATACCAGATGTCCATGACGCTATGGGGCTGGGCTTGTCCTTACATTCTAACAAGTTTATCTCCGAGATTCCTAGTACGCAGCGGTTGGATGGCAGCTAGGATCCTATCATCAGCTTCTCGTCATCACAGCAAAGCCTGCCTCTTCCAGTCGCCACAGCTCCCAGTAGCACTTTACCCATGA
Organism: Ophioderma brevispina; assembly: GCA_023653785.1. Taxonomy (NCBI): domain Eukaryota; kingdom Metazoa; phylum Echinodermata; class Ophiuroidea; order Amphilepidida; family Ophiodermatidae; genus Ophioderma; species Ophioderma brevispina. Next base: position 10,885 of record JAMKCH010029808.1, on the reverse strand, counting down.
CGTCGGTAAGTACCCAAAACTTGTCTATATTGGTTTGTTCAACCTTCTCCCGGCTAGAATCATTCACCATAGCTCCGCTTGCCTTTATGGCCCGAGCACTCTGGTATACGGGTTGACTCTACCAGTTGCCATCTGTGGCATAAGTCAGGCTTGAATGGGAATGTACAATTAGTATGTAGGTTATTCCCCTCTCCCCGGGAGAGAGTCATATCACATAATCTCCGTATACTTACCATTCAAGCCTGAGCTTTCCCTCCCCCCTGTCCGCGCCCGCTGCGCCGCTCATGACGGGGCTTCACGGTGTTCGCATCGTCTCCTCTCCCCGCCCGTGGAGTCAACCGGTGGAAAGAGCAAAATACCAAATGATCCAGAAGTCATTGTTTCTAGATCACATCGCCCCCCCATGCGTGCGCAGTCAGGGGCCGTCGAACTTTCCAGTGGGTAACTTCTTAGTGTCGCAATAGATCATCTGAAATTAGGACACATACAATTCTTGGATATTGTATTTGTAAAACCTTTTCTCAAAATCGATAGAATAATTAGTTAGAACCGAGTCGTGGAATGCAAGGACTTAGCAAAATCAAAATAATGCTTTGAGGGTCCAATATGGGTTTTCGTACAGTGGAAAAACATGTAGCTTTTTTCTAAATTAAAAGTGATAGCTTTATATTTTGTCATCAAACAGTTTTAACATGTTTTGATGATTTTTGTGCTTACTTTAACATTTTTGTGAATCATTGGTTCAAATATACGTTAATGTTTAGAAAATTGACCTTAATGCCCTGGAAAGCGTTATTTCCTTTGTTTTTACTACTTAATATGTTAATTATGACTAAAATATAGCCTATATTGCTTAAACTGATTTCATCATCTAAAAGTACAAACAGGGCTTCTAGTTAACAAAATACCGTGAAACTCAAAAATGCAATTTTCGGGCCAACTCACTATTTTAAATGTTCCATCTCCGATGATACCAATCATTGTAACCTAATCCTAGATTGCCCTTTAAAGTTTAACACTAAGTAATTTCTACTCGTAAAGTAAAAGCATTCACAGCTTTTAGGTCAAACAGACTGTGTTATGTGTTTTTGATGCTTTTTGTGCTTACTTTAAACATGTTTATGTGCATCATAAGTTCAAATAAACAATTTTTTGAGAAAAATGGACAAATGCTCTGGAATGCTTTATTTTCCTTATTTTATTCCTTAATTTTGTATTTTTTTTATTTTTTTTATTTTTTTTATTTGTATCTATTTTTCTGATTAAGCTTGTTTTGAAGATAATCAAATACATAAAAATCTCAAACCATATTTTTGGCCAAAAATCATTTTTTTGGTCCAAAAAGGTCCAAAAAAATAATTTGTATTTTGGCAACAACTCTTTATGAGAACTATACCATATGATTCAGTTTGATCTGACATAGGTTGCCAGCTTGGTGATACAAAAAATGCCCACATAATTTTTTCTGAGCACATTTATGATACTTGGCTGGCTGTCTGTTAGGAGCTCAGGTCTCATGACCATAGCTCGTGAAAATCCCAATGTCCAACTTGGCCTCCCAAGGAAGATCATCTCTCCCATTCTCTGTAGCTTATAGAATGCCCTTTCTGCTCATAGCATAGCATCAACCCGGACTTGCAGACTTTCATAAGGGGGTTAATCACTATCTTAGTGCCAATTCTGTCTGTCAGCATAACTAATTAGAAAACTACTCTTAAAATGCCTTCATTAGCCTTGACATAAAAAAATTGAAATGGACCTTTTTTTGACTATCTACATCTTGCACTACAGACCTGTAAGGTTGCATGTACGCTGGTTGCTGTCAAAATGGTGCTGCCGTCAGCCATTGCCAAACATTTCAACTGGTTTCCTCCTTTTTCTCTCCATTCATCAGGCTTCCCTTCTGCTACTTCCATTCCACAATAGTACAGCCCCTATCAAATTGTATGATACAGGCAAAATTCAAACAAATGGCAGCCATATTTACAATGGCTCTGCAGTGTTTGTCCTGAATGTATGTAGCATCTACCTAGCACAGCGAAGGATAAGTTTGCATCTTGATAGAATAGCCCTCACCCCAACAACGATGCCGGCCGAAGTGTAAGTTTTCATCTTGATACGCATAGCCTTCACCCCCAAAAACCCCCATTAGTGGTGGACTGTAGTGAACATATCTTATGGAGTGTGCAAATCCGATAAAATTGTGAATTTTTGGTACCAAGTACTTTATACATTGATAATCAAAAAAAAAAAACTTTTTTTGAAAAAAATTGAAATGACTTTTTTTGACTATCCATGACAGTCTTGCACTACAGACCTGTAGGTTGCATGTACTGGTTGCTGTCAAAATGGTGCTGCCGTCTAGCCATTGCCAAACATTCAGCTGTTTTCCTTGTCTCTCCATTCCTCAAGCTTCCATTCTGCATACTTCCACCATAGTACAGCCCCTAGCAAGTGTATGAACAGGCAAAATATCAAACAATGGCACACTTAGAGAATAAAAATAGGATTTGTTTTTTTGTCCTATCTAAATCGTGTCATATTGGATTTGCAGTCCAATTTTTGAGTAAGTGGATGCCGCGTCCTGCCGGTATCCCTACGATACAAATATTTGACTGCTCCAATATGACACGATATTAGATAGCAAAACACCAATTCCTATCTTTTATTCTCATTCTTATTTTTTTTTGTTGTGTTTAATCACCCAAAATAGTTTTATTCAATGATATTAGTTACAAAACACAATATTCCCCTGCTGTAGAAAATGTAACCAACCCTTACTACCTGCTTGCACTGCGTTACCTTGTACATGCGCGCGTAAATACTGCGCGGAGACGCACTATCTAATATCGTCTATATAAGATAGGCAACAACCAATGAGATTGCGTGTTTGCTTTCTAAACCCCGCCCACTGATAAGAAATTAAACAATAGTGCTCTGCTGTTTGTCCTGAATTATGTAGCAACTCATCTACTTATTAAAGCTTCTAAGAGCACAGCGAATTATAAAGTTCATCTTGATAGAAATAGCCCTCACCCCAACTAATGAGGGCATGGCCGAAGTGTAAATGTTTTTCAATCTTGATATGAAAGCCTCACCCCAACCCCATTTGTACAGTTTTGTGCCAATATTTCAAATCCATTTTTGATGTTAGAGCCAAAACGTGATTTTGTAAGCCCCATAAATAAGTTGTAAAATTAAGATGCAATGAGACGATTTTCAAGTCATCCCTATTTTCTGTCATATGTACTGATGCATATATTAGACACTCATAGATTCCCTACCTTTTAAAGTTGGCTACAGAATAACTTAAAATGAGGCTGACACTTGTACACCACGGACTATCAGTACCGTGGGAAACATTGCAGTTTTGATGGTAGAATCTTAGGCCAAAATGTGGTGGAACACGACTGCTCTTTTTGCCCCGATTATTTGCCGTATTCTCGTAAAGAGATATATAGGAATCATGTCAACTTGGTTGGGGAGGCTTGGAGCATTCCTATCCATACCACCCTGCCTCCACATCCCCACCATCAATGTTGAGTTCTTGTAGGGTGGCAAGACCAAAATTTCAGTTCACCATGCCAGGGGGAGAGGGGGCAATTTTTGAAAGTAGGGCTATAAAAGTGTTCCAACACTTTTGCTAAGATTGTATACGTATTATTAGAACTAGGATTTCATGCTAACTTAATTGCCTGTCATTTCGGTAGATATGATATTTAAATGAGCTTGTACACCAATATATGTACAAATAAGATGTTTCATCTTGATATCAAATTACACTTCCCCGCTGCCTTACTTTAGGGAATGCTCACTTTCGACTCAGTCAGGAGGCCATACTTCATTGCGTTCTAAGCGTCATTCATGGGTTTAACAGCAATTGTGTGCACTATGCCAGTGTGCTTTCTGCGGTACACAACGTGTCTTATTTTGTGTTTAACAACTTAATAATTTATTTCTAAGTGTAAATATTCACAACAAATACATTTTGGAAGATACGTTAACTAGAAAAAAAGACAGATTTTAACATGTAAAATACTTTCATATAGGGTTAAGGGATTTATTTGATACATAGGTTCCAATTTCAATGAAAATAACCGAATCGAAAGGACATGAATTGATTTCGAAACGCGAACCTACCGCTTGAAAGGCGAAATCTTTGCCTCTCTAAGACAAGTCGCCCCTAAATACTGAGCATTCGTTCAAAACCCTAATAAAAATATGTTAAATCAATGATCGTACGAACGGTTTATACCACAAATCCACACCACGTAAATCAATGGTGATTGCCACGATAAACCATATTAACAATAGAGACTAAACATGAGTCATAATCATTTATCATATTGTTTGCCGTGGTTATAGCGTTTGAATTTTTAATTAAAGAACAATTTCAGATATCATTTATTCTTGAAATAGAATTTTCCCGTGGATTATCGATGTCGTGGACATGGTGGAAATTATGAATCGGTTGATAAAGGTATCACTCAACTTCATGTCATAACAATGTGTTTGTTTACAACTGTTTTTTTGTAAAAACTTGTAAGATCTATCCCAATTTATCTGGCGTGTTTAATAGATGCCTTTCTCATCACATCATCAGTCATCATCATCATCACATCATCATCATCATCATCATCATCATCACTCATCATCGTCACCATCGTCATCAATCATCGTCATCGGATTAAAACGAATTGGCGTACAGGTACGCTCTTGCCTTATCAGCGGAGTTTCGCGGTTCGAGACCAAGTTCCTGCCATTTGGAATTCGGCTATTTTCATTTGAAATGTGAAGCTCACTCTATGTATCAATATAAAGCGCGTAACCCTATAAGAAACGATTAACATGTTAAAATTTCATTTTTTTCTAGTGTAACGTGTCTTCTAAATTTTTATTTATTGTAAATATTTACAATTATGACATCATATTATTTATTTAAAACACAAATAAGAACACTTTGTACGGCGGAAAGCACACTGTCATCGTCGTCGTCGTCGTCATCGTCGTCGTCATCATCATCATCATCATCATCATCATCATCATCATCATCTCATCATCTCTCCATATGAACTCCACTACTGTTTAATTCAGGCCTATATTCATTATACAATGTAAAGGTGCGTCATGAATATTTTGGATTTTTTCCTGCTTACATTGAGTATCACGTGTAATTGCTCCGGTAACATCATGGAAGTTTATGATTATGCTTTGACTATTTATTTTTTCATTAGTAATAACACCACTAAATTCAGACCTTTTCCCTGTCTATATGGACGACTTGAGCTCAAATATGCTACGAGTGCATTTTTATTGACCACTCCCTAAGTGACCGCTGAATTTCATTTTCCATGTAATGACGTAAGCCAATTTGTTTATTTTCTGTGCATCTGAAAATTCGTTGTAATAGCTGTCATCAATGAATTTATGAGGGAAAATGTAAAATTAGATGATTTTTTTTCACTTTGCAGACACAATCTTAGCCAAAATGTGTGTTGGAACACGACTGTCTTTTGTTTTGCCCCGATTATTTGCCGTATTTCTCTCAAGAGAAATATAGGAATCATGTCAACTTGGTTGGGAGGCTTGGAGCATTCCTATCCATACGACCCTCCCTAAATCCCCCCGCAATCAATGTTGTTGGTTCTTGTAGGGTGGCAGAACAAAATTTCAGGATTCAACATTGTCCAGGTGGGGGAGGGGCATTTTGAGTAGGTCTAAAAAGTTCCACACTTTTGCTAAGATGGTTAGATGCGATAATGCATAGTGGCAACGCGCTATTCTCTATAGTGTGCTAACATTAATGGTTTTTTTATCTTTATCTTGAGAAAGACTTGGATTTGAAAGCTTAAATTTCAGTACAACAATGAAAATGAGATCTATCATCTGATATATCCAAAATTGATACTACTTCCGGGTAAATCAAAGGGGGTCCCAAAGATGATCGGAACAAGCACCTTTAATCCTTCAGATGGAGATAGTTGATAGAAGCTTTACACCGTGCAAAAATCAGTAGTTTCATTTTTTATGGACACCTGTTATTTGAAATCTCTCATAGCACCTTTTTTATTGGTCAACAAAATGGGGCATGTTTTGCTCGAAACTTCCAAACGAAACACCCTTTAGGAGCCCTCAGATTTCACAGGGTAGCCCTAAATGAGAAAATAATAGCTTCCTTCAGATACCAAAATTTTTTGACCACTTCTGGTAAAAATCTGGGGTTTCTGGGGAGAGGGCTATTAGTGATTGGGCCATGGAGCTTCGATGAATGTTTTTATATTTTGCTGATATGCCTGTGTCCCTGCAATTCTAATACTAACATTGTCCCCTTACCCCCACGGCGGCGTCTTGCTGCTGTAAATAGCTGAAGACGACATAGAGAGGTTTACAGCTGTGTACTACCACCAGCATCACCATGTCAAGTCTAACACCCATAACAGCAGTTCAATAAATTTTCAGTACCATTGGAAAGAAATTTTGAGAGTAGATTTTTGCAGAAGAGAAATTAAATGTCCGAAGAAACAGAAAGTTGTTTTTTACAAAGTCCAATGTACATTTATACACGTTGTAGTACCGTAGTGATGCCAGCAGTGTCAAGGAGGCTGGAGGGAAAATTCACCAACAGAAATTCATTTTCAGTGTTTGCAAAAAAGGCTTAGAAAATAAACAAAATATACATCTACAATTTGCTTTCACTGTTTTGGGGAAGATTCATGGCGCTTGTATTGCCGCTGTCGTCACTGGTGTAGAACTATAGTTTTCGGTACTGAACCCGGGTTGTATCCCCATATAGGTCTTCAACATGGGTTGCGGGCAATATGGTAGGCCAGCGACAAAACTTATGTAAACATTTCCAGATCACTAATGCATTCAGACGTTTGGTCACACATATGCCCAATTGAAAAAAAAAAGGGGGCCCCCCCCAATATCATAGGGATTATAATTGTTAACCAAGGCACTCTGGGGTTTACTATCATGCGATTTCTCACGTTTGACGGGAAAAATTGGCAATTTTCGTCGGCTTCTATCCAGGATTCTATCGCAGCAGCTGCCATGTGTGTTTATATCTCTCGAGGGTATAATCTTGAAACAAACGCTCCTATGGCCACTGACCTGTATAGAGGTCAGGTCCTATTGCTTATCGGCTTGCGACAGAAGGCCGCCGTCCCCATGTGCATTTTCACGTTCGTTTTCATATGCCCCCCACTTCTGTTTGGAGCTTTAGGTGATTGCGATATTGCAGACTACACAGCGGGACATTATGATGAAACGGTCACCAATCAACTTGCTGTGCTAAGACAATGACAACACAGCTGTTAGCAGTCTATCTCGGAAGTGTAAATCATTCTGTACACGAACCGTAAGGAATGTATCAGTACAGATTTTCAGTAATTGAGTGTTATTAGATTTAAAAGAATTTAGAAAGATGTTGTACTCTAATTGTTCAAATTTCTGGGTTTTGAAAAAAAAAACTTTATTTCCATGGCCACCCCCATGCATCGCAACTTCGTTGTGCCAACGGCGATGCTAATTTTTAACTCTGCACAGCAACAATAATACGATTTGCATATGCTCAACCATTCAAATCAATTTTGACAGCGCGTTCCCGGGTGGTAAACGAAAGATGTAGAAACCACATTGATCAACGTTAGACTGCAGCGTGGGCCAGTCCTTGAGTAAGTATTTCATTTCAGTTTTTTCGGCAGTTTACCCTAACAATCCGACATAGTTACTATTCATAGAATTGCTACTGTGCCTTTACAAACGGTTAGGAAACTAAACTTTCTAAAAAGGAATTTTGAAGAGCACATAAGTTGGTCTTGTTCCCGTTCATAAATATCGGCTTCGTAAAGGGTACTTGGTCGACCAAATAGTGGAACTATACAATTATATATGGAAGATTTCCCCTGAATGTTTGTATCTCATATCTCATAATTAACCTAATTATGAAAATTTTAATATGCATCTATTATGATAACAGCCCCCTCAGTTAGGGTCGATGCAAGTACCCCTTACAAAGCCGATATTTCTGAACGGACAATGGACCAACTTATGTGCTCTTTCAAAATCCTTTTTAAAATTCTTACAGTTTTCCTAAAACTCTTCCAGCGACATTAGTAAAGCCACAGTAACAATAGTAACTATGTTCGAATTGTTTAGGGTAACATGCCGAAAATGAAATGAAATACTTACCCAAGTACTGACAGCACGCTGCAGTCTCACGTTGATCATGTGGTTTGCTACTGCTTTCGTTTACCATCCGTGAAATTACGCTGTCCAAATTTGCATTTGAATGTTTGCGCATAGCAATCGTTTGTTGTTTGCAATCCAGGCAAACGTTGGCAACAGTGTTCGCTTTAGAGGGGTTTTACATGCACAGATGCAGAACATTTGCTCTGTGCATGCAAATTCAGGCCTGTGCATGCAGATTTTAGTGTTTATTAACACAACCAGCCATTTTCCTGAAAAATCCCAACTTTGCATGTACTTTTCTTTTCTAAATCGACACTGGGTTTTTGGCAACAAGCGGAGTGGCGGTACCAGGCGCCGCCATTGGAAATACAATTTTTTTTTCAAAACAGAAATTTGAACAATTAGAGTACACATGCTGTCCCTGCTTTTGTAGTCCTGCAATGTTCCCCAATCACCTATCTCCAAACAGAGCATGTTGAACTAACGTGAAAATTGCACACGGGGATGGCGGCCTGTCACAGCCGATCACCTTAACCTCTATACAGTCAGTGGCTACTTGGAGCTTCTGTTTACAGATACCCTCGAGAGACAATGATGTAACCATGTCCGCTGCGCGATAGAAATCCTTGATTAGAAGCCGACGAAAATTGCAGATTTTTTCCTTCAAAACGTGATAATCGCTTGATAGTAAAAAGACCCCCAAAGTGCCTTAGGTAACATTAATCCCCTATGATATTGCTCAATTGGGCATATGTGTGACCAAACGTCTGCATGCATATTTGCCTCTGGAAATGTACATAAGACTTGTCGCTGGGAATCCCTATAAATAGCCCGCAACCCATGATGTAGACCTTGGGGATAGGGTGTGTTTCGAAATATCTAACCGTAAATGCCACTGCATTTACGGTTAGAAGTGCTAAGGTACCAGAAATTGGCGGAAAGTTTGACAAACCATGAACCGGTTAATCCTTGCTTTAAGGATCTTCAGTGAAAGTTAATCCGATCTGGAAGCTTAAGTCCTTGCTAGTGCAGTTCCGACTAGCTGAGAAACTATTACATATCAAAGTCCATCGTCGAATGGTTTTTGCAAAACGCAGTGCCGCCCGCCCGAATTTAATACTCTTACAATCTCCTATCCCGTCACTGAGCACAGTTGAACGGATAGAGTTTCCTCCGATCAAGGAAGGTTTGCGGTACCGACACTATTCTCAGTAAGTTTTTTAGTTCTGCTGGAGTCATAACCCGTTTTGTCTTCATTCAATCTTTTAACATTTTTGACATTATCGTATATCAGCTAACGTAAAGGTTATGCCGCTGTACATGGGACTTGATATCCAAACAATAAGCTAAACACCATCTTAAACCAACCACCACATGTGTCATCTTTGTGTCACCTTCTTTCACCCCAAAGTGCTTAGTGGAGAATCGTAATGGTTTGTTGATGAACAAACCAACGAGTGTCGCCCTTTGACCCGTCAAACTCCGAAACTGGCAACCACTTACTCATGACAGTTTTTATGGAGTCAATAATTCTGAGTTTGAAAATTCTAATCCGATTAGTACATTTTTTCCCTGTTTTGGGATGACAACAATGTGCGGATTCTTGTTCTTTTTCTGTAGTATTGTCAGATGCTACAGAGTCCTTTTTAAGGTAAGTTTTGTAATTCTTGACTATGTCCAAGATGACTAATTAAATTTGGTGTTTGGCTTAAGTGGATACCAGTCCCTGTACCAAAGGCGCGCATAACCTTTACGTTAAGCTGATATACGATAATGTTCCCAATGTTAAAAGATGAATCAAAGACAAAACGGTTATGCTCAGCAGAACTAAGGTAAGTGGGTTCCTTGTACATTCGCGAATGATAATATGAACAACAATTTTTATTTTTTCTTCAGAGCCTATCCATTGACACTGCTACAGGTTATTGTATACTGAAGTGTTTCTTCTTCTTCTGTCTGACTGAGTGTTCTTCCTTTCTGCGTGATGCGACTGCGAGTACGCGCCGCATAAAAAATGTCATCACGCCGTTTGTTTCGAAATTCTAACGTAAAATGGCCCATTTACGGTTAGAAGGGCTATGTAGTCTAGAAATGGGTGGCCGAGCACATGGCCTCAATCAAAACATAAATTGGCATAACAGTACCAAAATCGCTCCCTGACTGAGTTTCCTTTCCCCGGCTAAACAAAAGCAACATAATGTTGTAATTTGTTACTACTAAAATTACAGAACTTACATATTGGCTTCTTGGAATTAATATTTCGTTTCATATCGTGGGGTTGATTTCCTGTGAAAATGTTCACATTTGACCGGACTTTGGTGTGTGGATCAACACAGACAAAACAACGCTCGACTGTGCGAGTGTCTCAATATGGCATTGTTTTAGATTTTTTTAATTCGCTTTTGCTATCAGATTTGTCTCTGTTGTTCCTGTTAGGCCGCCCAATAATTAATCCCTTAGAAAGCACACATTTTCTTTCTTTCATAAGCAATGTTAAGCACCTCACATTTTCATTCATCTGTCCCCTGTTAATCCAACCTGCAATTTTGTTTTTTCGATATTAGAGATCCAATTTTTTAAAACATGTTGATCTGTCACGTGGATCTGTGGTTGACAGGAAGAATAACAATGGGAATTCCAAGTGCTGTCTGGCTGCTCCCCGTATATTCATTTTTCATTGTTCATTCTTCAC
>JAMKCH010029807.1:0-50964 GCA_023653785.1 Ophioderma brevispina | reverse complement strand
TGCTCCTGTGATGAATATGAGATTTACACATATTTCCAGCTTGAATAGTCATGTCCAGTATGTGTTTTTGTGATATTCTTCAGTTCCTATTGATTTAAGGGCCGAAATTGATGAGTTCCTCAACGCATCATTATAGCTCATGATCAATGCAGAGTGGTTTGGTATTGAGTGGTATTGCTAGGAGTATAGGTGGGTTTCTGCCTGTCAATAAGTTTTTGTTCAAATCTGATCGAAATCCCTGTGGTAGCACTCAACAATCCCGGTCTGACATTGTGTGAGTTGAGTACATGAGATATATAAGATCTGTCCCTCTGGAAATTCTTCAGCAATATCGTCCGTCGCCCACATGACATACTGCCTTATCTGACATTTTTTACTTTTTTGAGATATTTTGGCAATATGTCTTATATGTTCTGGTCTATACATGCACAAAGTTATACAAACTTGAAAGTGACGCTAATTAGTGAGATATTAATTAAGAATTTTGATCATTAAGCTCAAAACTGCATTTCGCGATTTCACATACTGTCCGTATGTTTCATTTACACGTAATTTCAATAGGTTGTATAACTAACCTGTTCGCAAAACAAGCTGTTTCCGCTTTTCACAAAAATACAGATTCTATGTGCGTCGTATCTCCGCGTTCGTGAACATTTCGTTTTTCACATACGGATCTAATCTAACGCATTGAAATATAACGGTGAAATTAGCGTTGTATGTGCAAATACAACAACTTTTTTTGCATTTCACAGACAGATTTATGACTTTGAAGCTTTTATCAGGAATACATTGCACTTTCCCAAAAACTGCAGCAAGGTTAACACTTAACATCCGAATGTTTTCTTCATAATGCAAAATTAAAAAGTAAATTGTATGTTTAATTCAATAAGTAACAAACCTGAACTCCCCGGTAGAATTTCATTGCGATTTTCTCAAAAATAGCATTTCGTCAGAATAAGACATCAGTGATTTGGGCGCTGTAGTGTGTCTTAAGGCTTGTTAAGAGTGACTAGTTATAGCAATGGGCTTTTACCACATGTGGTCTTGTCTGCTTACAGTGGGTGTCATAACATCATTCTTAATCTTGGATGTGACAACCACGACTGAGTGGTTTTGGAGAGGATGCTGTCGAATATGTTGATGCCATTATTTCTCGATAGTATTCATATTTTATTCATAAATTTTATCACATTTATATCAAATAAATACAATTGAGGATGGTGCATTTTACCTTCCATAAATGTATACACACCTTTGGAACATCTGCTTTACTGTCAAAATCATTTGTTGGTGGTAATTGAATCAATCGGCGGGTCAATCGGGCTAACTAAGTAGGAGCTACCGGATGTCATCGGGCTAAGTAGAGAGCTACCAGGATGGTTATCATGTTGGCTGTTGCTTTATTCCTTGAGGAAGTTCCATTTCAGTTGCGTGTGACAGATGTTCCTCTTCATAAGGCAAGATCTTGCCCCCTCTGGAAATTCAACAATATAGTGTTCTTAAAGCTGTTAGGTGTCTGGTTAAGCAATGGGCTTTTAGACCCTACATTTCCCAGAGATAGAAGGGTGCTGAACTCAGAATTTTGGGTCCAAACTATGAAAAACCTCTTCAAACCGTCTTCTCCAAACTTCTAGAAAGGGGTTCTCATTGACCAAAACGGAGAGAAGAGAAGGAGAAAAATTGGAGATGTGTCTTGTATGCCCCACCTCTGTGTAGGTGGTGGTGGTAATAAAAACACGAGTGTAACTGATGCAAAGATGTCTTATTGCAGTTGCTCAGATACCCTTTGTAGTTCCCTTGCCAAAAACCTGGATAATTTGGCTCTAGGGAGTTCATAAACATCTAGGCGTCTGGTGTCTTCAGCTGAAGTAGTTTGCTGATCAGTAGATCAAATGCTTTCGGCACGTCCCTAGGTTGCTCACCTGTTCAGTTACAAAACCGTAACAAGGTTGCAAAGGGAAGACGGTGAAGAAAAGCATGAAATATATCAAGAAATTAATCATGTAGCAGTTAAGTTGTTTGGCACCAATCTGATTAGCATTAACTTATGAAATAGGTTTGCTGTTTTCACATATCCAAAACCACCCCTTGCTAAGGCCCCAGTTGTAAATATCTGGATTATCCAGTTCAGGTGATGCAAGAACTATGACCATTTTTACTGTTGATCTGGGTCAGAATATGTAATGTTGATTATCATGTCAGGGTAAACAATGCCATATTTTAATTTATAGTTCATTGCTCAAGTGATTTGAATCTAAATTCAGTGCTGCTTTTACTCCCTCATCAATTAGAAATTTTTCTTTCTTCAGAAGCCACTCTTCCAAAAGGGGGAGGACTATTTCTCTCAGTTGTCAGGCGTGCTAAGTACACATGTGCCATTATGTTTTGTTTATGTGATAGTAGTCTATATACCAATTAAAGGAGATTAATGTCATTCTGCTTGCTTTCGCAATGACTCTGGGAGATATGAGTTTAAATATTTCCAGCTTGATAGTCAGTCAGTAGGTTTGTGATATTCTTCAGTTCAGCTATTGATTTAAGGCGACGATTGATGAGTCCTCAACCACACTCGTGTCGCCTGCTGATCATGCAGTGTGGTTTGTATTGAGTGGATGGCTAGGAAGTAGCAGGAAGTAAGGAGTGTGGGTTCTGCCTGGTATATAGTTTTGGTCAAATCTGATTGAAAATCCCTGTCGGTAGCATCAACCAATCCCTTGTCTGACATTTGGTGGATTTGAGTACATATTGTAGCTGTAGTTGAGTTTGGATGTAAATCTCCAGGATTGCTGTCAAGTATTCAGAAAAACATTTGCAACACCACAAGCAAAGAATTTGTGTCCTTGTTGGTTTTTTGAGCTTGATCATCAAAGGAATTTAGCCACCATGGTTTTCCACCATTGACTCCTATAGTGTTTTCCAAATCTTCGACAATCACTTGGCCATAGGAATATTGCAGAGTGGCAACATGATAATTCTTCGTCTGTTTCTTAAGGAAGCTCCATTTCAGTTGCTTGGCTGACGTTGTTCCTCTTCATGAGAATATAAGATCTGTCCCTCGGAAAATCTTCAGCAATATAGTCGTCGCCCACATGACATACTGTCTTATCTGACATTTTACTTTGTTGAGATTATTTTGCATATGTACTTATAATGTTATGGTCAATACATGCACAAAGTTAACAATCTTGAAAGTTGAAACCTAATTAGTGAGATATTAATTAAAATTTGATCATTAAGCTCAAAAATGCATATCGCGATTTCACATCCTGTCGTATGTTCATGTACACGTAATTTCAATATGTGTATAACTAACGTGTTCGCAAACCAGCTGTTTACGCTTTCACATACCAGATTATGTGCGTCGTATCTGGCCTCGTCGTTGAACATTCGTGTTGTTTCACATAGCTGATCTATTCTGAAAGCATAGGGAAATTATAACGGTGAAATTAGCGTTGTATGTGCAAAATACGACTTTTGAGTTTCACATACAGATTTATGACTTTGAAGATCTTTTTATATGCAGGAATACAATTGCACTTTCAAAAAAACTCAGCAAGGTTATAAAACTAACATCAGAATGTTTATTTCATAATGCAAAATATTAAAAGTAAATTGAATTTTAATTAACAGTACAAACATGAAATTCTCCCGGTAGAATTCAATGGCGATTTTCTCGACAATAGCATTTCGTAGATAAGGGACAGTATGTGGCCTGTGGCCGCGATTTGTGTGTCTTAAGGCTGGAAGAGTGACTAGTTATAGCAATGGGCTTTTACACATGTGGTTCCTGTCTGCTTACGGGGGGTGTCATAACAAATCCATTCTTAATCTTGGATTGTTGAAACCACGACTGAGTTGTTTTGGAGAGGATGCTGTCGGAATATGGTTGAGCCATTATTTCTTCGATAGTATTCATATTTATCGGTAAATTTATATAAAATTAATCCAATTTAATACCAATTGAGGATGGTCCTTTTACCTTCATAATGTAATACCCACCTTGTAACATCTGCTTTACGTCAATTACTTCTGTTGTTGAAGGCCGTCACGCTAAGTGGAGATCTACCAGTGTGAATTATCAATGTTGCATGTTGTTGAGGAGAAGCTCCATTTTCAGTGGCTTGGCTGACAGTTGGTCCTCTTCAGGAGATATATTAAGATCGCCCCTCTGGAAATTCTTCAGCACTATCGGTTCTTAAGGTTTGTTAAGAGCGAATGGTTATAGCAAAGGGCTTTTACACAGGGGCTCTTTGTCTGCTTACGGACAGTGTCATGAACATCAACTTCGATCTTGGATGTGATCATTGACAACTTGACTCTGAGTTGTTTTGGATAGGATGCTGCAGAATTATGGTTGAGCTCTTATTTGTTTTCGATAGTATTCATATATATCATTAACTGTATATCAAAATTTATATAAAATTACTACCATGGGATGGTTGGGCTCTCAGCTGCTAGATGCTTACAATTTGAAAATAAAAACAAGAATTAAAAATGTGCTTATTTAGTGCGGCATTTCCTTACATAATGTAACCACCTTGTAACATCGCTTTTACTGGTCCAATACTTATGTGGGTGGTTAGTAATTGAAGCCGTCGGGCTAAGCAGAGAGCTACCAGTGTGAATTATCAATGTTGCTGTGTTTCCTAAGGAAGCTCCATTTAAGTTGCTTGGCTGACAATTGTTCCTCGTCATGGAGATATATAAGATCTTGTCCTCTGGAAATTCTTCAGCAATAATAGTGTTTTAAGGCTTCTTGTTAAGAGTTGATGGTTATAGCCAAAGGGTTGTACCCTATGTGGTCTGGTCTGCTTTGGGTAGTGCCAGAACTCATCCCATACTTGGATGCAAACAAACATGGCTCTGAGTTGTTTTGGATCGAGTGCTGGTATAGGTGGAGGCCATATCTGTTCAATGGTATTCATATTTATGTACAATTTATATGAAATACTTTTATGATTTGTTATGAATTATCAAATATATAATATTTACTATTGTTTTTTCTTGTGGACCCATTAGCTCAAAAGTTATTGTGGGTGGTATCTTGTTTTAATGGCCTTGGATCCAAAAACAAATGTATATGTAAATGAATGGTGTTTAATAAGTTTGGTATATAAATGGTACATATTAAGCGCTGCCTTTTTTACCCCCAGAAAATGGATATCAATCACGTGTGCTTTTAATGTCAATACTGCAGTGTTGGTTTGGTATGGAAGGCAATGCAGGGCAAAGTGGAGGGAGAGCTACCAGGGTGAATTATCAATGGTTGCATGTTTGTTTGTTTCTTAAGGAAGGCTCCATTTCATTGCTTGGCTGACAGTTGTTCCTCTTCATAGATATATAGATCTGCCTCTGGAAATTCTTCAGCAATATAGGGTTCTTAAAGGCGTGCTTGTTATAAGGGTGACTGGTTATGCAAAGTGCTGTTACACGTGGGGGTTGTCTGCTTACCCGGAAGTGGCAAACATCATCCCGACTCTTGGAATGTGATATGTGAAACCCTGACTCTGAGTGTTTGGGAGAGGGATGCTGCAGAATATGGTTGAGCTATTATTGTTTCCTAGTATTCATATTTATCATTCAATTTATATCAATTTATATCAAATTAATACGAGGAGGATGGTTGGGCCTCTCAGCTGGAAAGTGTTAATTTGAAAATACAAAACACTGAATTAAAATTGTGCTTATTTAAGTGCTGCCTTTTCCGTAAAATGTATACATACCTTTGTAACATCTGCTTTTACTGTCAATATTTGTTGTTGGTTTGGTAATCGAAGCAATGGGGCTAAGGGGAGAGCTACCAGTGGAATGTTGCATGTTTCTGGGAGGAAGTTCCATTTCAGTTGCTTGGCTGACAGATGTGTTCCTCTTCATAGGATAATATAAGACCTGCCCCTCTGGAAATTCTTCAGTGGCAATTTAGTGTTCTTAAGGCTTGTTAAGAGCGACTGGTTATAGCAAAGGGCTCTTACACATGGGTCTTGTCTGCTTATGGGAGGTCATAACATCATCCTCGATCTTGGACCACCCCCTGAGTTGTTTTGGATAGGCTGCTGTGGAATATGGGTGAGCCATTGTGCGATTAGTTTATTCATATCTTCTCGGTCAATAAATTTATATAAACTTAGTAAGTTGTTTGGCATCATATTTGATTAGCATAACTTGAAATAGGTCTGCTGTTTTCACATATCCAAAAACCACCTCGCTAAGGCCCAGTTATAAATATTGGATTGATCGAGTTCAGGTGATCGCAAGAACTATGACATTCTTTACTGTTGGATCTGGGTCAGAATTACGTAATGTTGATATGGTGCTGTTTACATGACATGATATTGACTTCGATTCAAATCATTTGAGCGAATAGGAACTATAAATTCAGTGCTGCTTTTACTCTTATCCTCATTGAGAAATATTCTTTCTTCAGAAGCCACTCCTTCCAAAAGGGGAGGATATCTTTTCTCAAGTTTTCAGCCGGGCAAAGTAGGAAACGTGTGCATCTGTTTGTGTGAATGTTGATGGAGTCTCTATACCACTTACATGAGAATGTCATTCTGTTGCTGTCTACTACTTGTGGCTGATATAGATTGAAATATTCCCAGCTTGGGTAGTCATGTCAGTAGTGTTTGTGAGTTCTTTTAATTTGATTGATTTAAGGTGAAGATTGATGAATTGTGAATTCCGCAAAACACGGTAGCTGCATGCTCAACTGCGGAGTGTTTGTAATTGAGTGGTTATGCTGGGACGAGTAGAGAGTTTGGGTTCTGCCTGTCTAATAGTTTTGTGCAAATCTGATCGAATCCTGTGGTAGCATCAGCCATCCGTCTGACATTTGGGTCATGTGAGAACATAGTTATTGTAATATGTAGTTGTTTGGATGTACTTCTCCAGGATTGCCTTCTAAGTCATTCAGAAAAACCATTGCATCACTTCACAAGCAAAGGAATGTGTGTGATCCGGAAATCCCTTCATGACTTATGAGTAATGACAGGTAATATTTCTGCTTTTATAGTTCAGTACATTGGGGTTAGTCTGAAATGGTAACTGTTTAGGGGTTGGGATGGCCCAGCAAACTGAGAAACACTATAAGCATAATAACACCACACATGTGGCTCTTCACTGCAGAGATTCCCATTAATCCAAGTGTTAAAAAGCACTAAGCAAATATGACATCTTGCTTCACATGGTGTTGTACTACCTTCTCAGCCAGAGTACCGGAACTCCTTCCATCTGTTTCCAGGGCTTCTTGAATGACACTTCCCGGCATTATTATTGTGGGTATTTGTGTTTCAAAAGTCAATTTCTTGATGTTGGCCCCCTATTAATTTGCAAAGATGCTGTTTTATCTGGGTTCTTACTCTTTCTACATACTCCTTGTACAATGAGCCTATCGACTGGTAGATATTCAAAAAAACACATTAAAGGGGCAACAAGAGAATTTGAAGGCCTCCTCATCTTGTGTCATAATAGTAATTTTTAACCTTGTTATTTGGTTCTGAACATGCTTAAAAGAAGACAAAGTTCAGCCTTTGTTTTATATTTGAAATTAAGCAAATCAAAATCGACCTTTTTTCTATTTTTCTTTACGAAATTACAACTTTCTCAAATTTTTTGTACCAAAGAAATATTTCTCAGCTTGATCCTTTCAGATGGGGATATATTTTGAACAGCTTTACAACAGGGCAAAATCAGTACTTTCGATATTTTTTAGGGCACCTGATTATTGAAATCTCTCGTTGCCATTTAAGCTGAACGCATTGCAAACACGTGCTATTTTTGCTGTGTATAGCGTACCTTGCAAATTTTTAACAAACATTTCCAAGAACCAGAATGTTTTGACCTGGTTTACTCGTCTTCCTTTTGTTTTGGGGTGGGGGGGAACTCACATAACACATGCTATTAAAGCTGTAGAGATAGCAAATAACATCCATTAGACCACAGCATGCATAAAGAAATGCCATCTGGTGTATTAGCAATTACTTTCCAAATGAACCTTGTAATTGATATGTTATATCTCCCCGTATCTTTTTGGGGGGCCTTTATGTTTTATTATGAACGCTAAATGATGGCATTGAAGTACAAATGTTATGTACAAACCTAATTTCTTGGAAATACCTGTAATCTTGGGGTTGGTAATTAGCATTTTCCTTTTTAAATCCATTGACTTGTAAACAACTAAACCTAAATTTTTTCCACACCAGCATGTAGGTTTCCAATTTGTGAAAACCATGTTCAATTGAAGATAATTGCTATTGCTCCTTTAAAAAAAAATAGTTCATAGTCAGAGCTCTGCATAATAGCCACTACAAAACAACTGTTAATATTTTTTTTCTTAATTACACGCTTAAAAGTTCTTTTGAGTTGTATTGTTACCTTGGATTTTTTTGTGATGATAATGTAAAATTATTTCTACAACTTAGCTATCAGAACTTTGTGAAATCTATTTTCACTGGTTGTTTTCATGAATTTCAATCATCTGAAGATGATGCGCTTACTGCAATTTGATACTATCCATACACACAAAAATATTAATGGTGCAGTCAAAATGTTGAACGGGTGCATAATGCACCTTTTTTTTAATGCACACCTCATAATATGTAATCTGTTAGCAGTGTTTTATTCTTTCTTCATGATGCATGTTGTTTTGCTTTTCTAAGAGGGTAGATGTTTTAGTCTCAATTACAGGATGATGTCATGATGCATAGCATGTACACCTTATTGACATGCATTAAATGGTGTGAGGCTATCAACATTTCAAGGCTTCAGAACCAAAAAATATGTAGTGATGTCAGCCTCTAATTTGAGACCGAGTAGACTATAGGAGTAGGTTATATTGCCATTGTTTTACTCATGTCATAGATTGAGAGAACCTTGAGAAAATTCTGCTCAAGGGAAGTGAGAAAATACAAATACCATGTAGCCTTTAACAAAGGCCCCATTATTATTTACCAGTTTAAAATCAAGGTTTTCTTTCCTTTCAATTGTTCTGCAGTCCATGAAAAACAAAACATGGGCCCATATTTTAAAAAGATGTTTAACAATCGGTTAACTAAACAATCATTTATCTTTGAAGTAGTGAGGTGGAAGTAAGAATTCTTGAAAAAAAAAACCTTTTCATAATTTTAAAATCAATTTAGATATGGTTGTTAGTGCAGAACATTATAAATTTTTTTGGTATGACACATTTGATGCTTTTACCTTAGGTAGATAAGGGATGACTTTTTTGAACTATGTCAGAGGTAAATGTTCGTTTAACTTTTTGGAATATGGGCCGAGGGGTTTGAAGGACACTTATCCACTTTATCAGAAAAAGAGTGCATTTGATTTTATTTGTTTGAAAATGTTTACCTCTGTTTGACTTCTGATATTAGGCATGCTCCTGGAGCATTTGTTACAATATGGCAATATAATTCTTAAGATTAGAAAATACAAAATCTTGATAGTGCTTTGCACTATAAGAACATTTAGCTATGGTATGAAAGGAAATTAAAGAGATGTAAAACTCTGTGCCTTTGTAACTGCATATAATATGTACCATGTATCCTTGTGTATACAAGGTGCATCCTGTATCCTTGCTGTAACTGAATACATCTTGTAGCGTGTAACTACAAGATGCATCCTGTATCCTTGCTGTAACTGAATACAAGATACATTATGTATCCTTGTAACTGAACACAAGATGTATGTAGTTACAGCAAGAATACATGGTACAAGATGTACCCTCTATCCTTGTAACTGAATACAAGATGCATCCTGTATCCTTGCTGTAAATTAGTACACATTGTAACCTGTATCTTTGTTGTAACTGATTACAAGATACATTGTGTATCCTTGTAACTGAATACAAGACGTACCCTGTATCCTTGCTGTAACTAAATACAAATTGTGTATCCTTGCTCTATGGTGTAACCTGTATCCTTGTTGCAAATAAATACAAATATATTCCGGTACAGCAGGGATATAGATTACAAGGTATACTCTAACTGAACACAAGATGTACTCTGTTCCTTGTTGTAACTGATTACTTAATTTTGTTGTAATGGAATACAATTTTAACCCATGATCTTGGTTTAACTGAATAAAAGATGTAATATGTTAAAGCAAGGATACAAAGTACAAGATGCATTGTGTATCCTTGCTGTAACTAAATACATGGTGTAACCTGTATCGTTTTTGTAACTGAATACAAGATGCATCCTGTATCCTAGTTGAATACATGGTGTAGCATGTATCCTTGATTTGAAACTACTTGGTAGGCAAGTTTGTAATCATGAATAGGAAATACTCTTTCCCTCGAGGCATTCAAAGACTTACAAGGTTTATAAACCAGGCGTATGCAGATGTGGTGATGCAATGAGAGCGCCAATGCCCAGCTACTGGTCAGGAATGTGACCGATATCGATCGAGTGGACTTTGAACTTATGCGGTCACATTCAAGAACACAGCTGGGCATGGGCACTCTCATCTGCACATGCCCGGTTTTCTAAACCTTGTAAATGCTTTTAGGGAAAGGTTATTTTCTACTCCACCTGTATATTTGTTGTAGCTGAATACAAATCGTAACATGTATCCTTGTTGTAACTAAATACATTACAAATGGTGCATTTTCTCTGTATGACATATCCGTTCTGCTGTAAATGAACATCATAACTGATTTGCTATGTTCTTTTTAAAATGTATAATTATGGATCCAATGTATTACTTTGTGCTCCGAATGAATGATATAACCTGTACTGTTGCAGTAACTGGATATAAGATGTCATTGTTGTAATTGAATACAAGATACTTTCATTGCTGTATTTGAATACACTAAAACTGTATCATTGCTTTAATTGAATAAAAGATGTACTCATTATCTTTTATTCAGTATCAGTAAGGGCAAGGGTACATGATCCTTTTTGTAACTGAATGCAAGAAGTACCCTTATTGTAACTGAATATGTGATATACCATTTACTCTTATTGTAACTGAACACATGATAATACCATGTATCCATGCTGTAACTGAAAACATGTAAATCTACACACATATATGTAAAGATAAATTCAACCCAAGTTGTGGATTAATTCCATGTTATTTAGAGAAGATTGTCCAGCTTGAAGTACTAAGTACATGTAGCGACGCTGGCGTATACATTGCCTCTGCCAATGATGAAAGTCGGTACAAAGCACAGGTGCACTGCAATTGGTGACAGACGACATCAAAATATTGATTTATCCAGTGATACATTGATTTGTCTTCTGTCTCAGGGAGAGTCTTATTTCTGCATTAGCCCAATTTGTACTGAAACATGTTACTTTGCAATTTTTTGGGGAAATGACATGGATATTTAAATCTAATAATATTTTATGAAAGGAAATGCCTGTTTCTGCTTTTTCTTGTTGTATTTATTGCATGTAAAAATGTTCATCTAATTTGTTGTTGAAAGCGATAAATCCGCAATGGTTCATCATCAGGATTTAAATCAGCACTCAACGTGTCGGTGTAGTAGGGTTATAAATGAGAATCCTATTCTAGAAGTTTGGTGAAGAAGGTTCGAAGATGTTTTCTATAGTTTCAAGGGTGCTGAATCAGAATTTTTGGGTCCAACCTCTGGGAAATATGGGGAACTTTGTAAAATGAGGGGGTATAATTAGTACGGGGTAAATTTAAAATCATTTGACTTGATTTTAAATTTACCCGGTACTAAAGGTGCTTGTTCCGATCGCCCCTGATTTAACCGGAAGTTATAGTATAAATTTTGATATCAGATGAGAGGCCATATTTTTCTCATTATCGTCCTGAAATTTCAGCTTCCAAATCCACTTTGCAAAGATATAAACAAAAAACTGTCGTTTTAGTGGTTAACCATCAATACTAGCAGTAGTGAATAGGGCCTTGCAATGTGCATTATCACTTCTATTATAAAACTGCAGGTTCTTTTCCCTCGATGGTAAGTGTATGCAGGTGCCAGGCTCTCATATCAAGTGGAGAACAAGATACACATAAATCAGAACACCCACCTTTAAACATAAAGTCAAATTGTGTTTAAATGTACACCAATATATTTGTCTCATAATAAGTATAGTTTGTATAGGTTCGGACCTTTAGTTAACATGGCTACAGCCCTGATAAGGTTCAAGGTCATCCTGGGGCAAAACATATCCACTGCTAAGATTTTGTTGAAACTGGTGTCAAATTATTGCTCTAGTCATACTGAAGCAGAAAATGCATTTTAATTCTTTGGTGACCCCTATAGACTCTGTAGACCCTTGTTTGGCATTTGGTTTTCTAAATAGTAGGCAAAATGTAACATGTAAAATAAGGCAAGACGAACAATTTGACACCAGTCTCAACAAAGCCGGCGCACTAGGTAAGGGTACCCCAGAATGACCTTGAACCTTAATAGGGCTGTATCTGTTTAACTAAAGGTCAGAACCTAGGAGGACTCAATCTCAATAGAAGTCTTAATTAACTCTATATCCAGGTTTAAACCAGGGTTAGACCAACATGGATGGACCTTTTTCCTTTTAGAGTATGTTTAAAGGGACATAATTTGGATGTTTACATGCCATTGTTTTCAAACTCGTGAAGTGATTTCAGTAAGGGTCCTTTTCATTATGTCAATTTTTTTTCATTCTGTAAAAACAGTCAAAACAGGAAGAGTTCTAGGGGGAGGTGGCAGTTTGTGGTAATCCTGGCTAATCCATCTTTCATTTACCAAACTTGAATGCTTTTGAATTGTGTCGCAAAACATGCTTGATACACTGTAAATTCTGTCAGGGATGTGAACACCTTGCTTTTTTGGTCCAGAAATTGCCACAAACAGCCACCTCCCCCCTGGAACTCTTCCTGTTTGGATGTTTACATTCTCTAAAAACATCCAAATTGTTTTCAAACTCGTGAAAGTGAATTCAGTATGGGTCCTTTTCATTATGTCAATTTTTTTCATGCTATTATGTCCATATTAAAAGGTGAGAAAATTCCTTATGGATGGGCCATTCCAGCCCACTCATGAGTAATTTTCTTACCCATTACAGCACTCAGTCAGAGTATGTTAAAGAAAAAGGCCCATCCATATAGGCAGGTGCAGATCCAGGATTTGAAAAATGTCAAAATTACCGGGGGGCTGAAGGCTGAAACTTGTCCAAAATGGGCTGATTTTGCAAGATTTTCCCGGAGTGTGCGCCCCTCCCTGGATCTGCGCCTGATAGGTCTAACATGGTTTAGCCTAACAAGCTCTAGACACACAAAAATACCAACACAATGTTAATTTGTGGTATATTGTGGTATATGATCGTAACCGAACTACATATTTTGTGGTAGTTTGTGGTAGGTGATCTTATCATTGGCATATAAAGTGTGGCACATTCACGTACATCCCGCAACCGACCCGCGCCATGTAAGGCCCATAACAACCCAGGTTCCTGGGACCGCAATCTCTCTCGGAAGCCCTGTAATTGTGGCCTATGGGTGCAGTTGGAGCTTGTGTTGTTTATACTGTTGTGTTATATTGTGGTATATGATGCGTTACTCCAATTTGGTATAGTTATGATTTATCTACTACTAAGCATATACCAACAATATACCACAATCAAATTTTGTGGTAGGTTGTGGTTATGGGACGTGCAAAGTAGGATGAAAGTTTTGTGGTATATTGTGATCTGTGGTATGTCCTCACATATACAGCCTGCAGTTTGTTTTCTGGCCCGCCCCCGTCGTCTAGGGTAATTAAAAATGTGGAATCCTTTGAGAACCAAGCCAAATGTGACTTTGCATGGCAATGCAAGTCAATTAAAGGAGAACCCGTACAACAAATAATATTATACAATATACTCTATAATTAATTATTGACTTCATATAGAGTGGTTTCATTGAAAACAGAATTATATTAACCATAACAATAAATTAAAACCATCTAGTCTGACCATGCGCTATTTAAAATTTGTGCTGGTGTATTTTGTGTTATACGATACGGTCAGCACGTTTGCATCATACATGGCATAGGAAATACACCTTCACACGTATGCTTTCATAATGTGTTTGACGCTTCTGTGCCATCCGTATCGCATAACATATATACATATCCCATATACACTAGCGCGAATTTCAAATAGTGCATGGTCAGACAAAACGATTTAATTCATTTTAATGGTTAGTATCGTCCAGATTATCCATGAGACCACTCGATATGTGTTCAATAATTATTTTTATAACATATATTCTTAGTACGGGTTCTCCTTTAAGGGACGGGTTCAGATACAACTCCAGAATCTTGTTTGCAACCAATACCGACTAATTGATAGTTTTGCCATGTTGGATGTATACTCATTATACACCTTATCCAGTTTTGTTTCAAGATTACTAGAGATTGTTCTTTGTTTAAAATCAATTGATACTGTTACATGAGCATTGATGTAAGCAATGTAAATAAATAAAAGTCAATATCCTGAATTGATTTGTTGTGTGTTTTCATCTGGTGTGATTAGGATTTTTGATGTATAGGGCGAGTCAGAAAGAATGGATTCCAACTTTTCAAGTAATATTCCAGAAAACACTTGTTGCACCTTTAATATCCTCTTTGAAGTATGCATTACATCAGGTCAAACATATTTCTGTAGCCAAATAAAAGGTAGGGAATCTATTGAGTGTCTAATCTATATATATCCCAGAAAATAACTTAAAAATTCATACAAAAGGAAACATAGGTTAAATTTCCTATTTTCTCCTATAGAAAATGAGATATTTTAGTTTTTGTACCAAAGAAACAGTTCTCAGCTTAATACATTCAGATGGGGATATTTTTTGAAAGAAAGTTTTAGACCAGTGCAAAAAGCAGAAATTTCACTATTTAACTTCAACAATACTCCATCGATCACCACAAATGAGGTGTCAAAATATGCATAAATAAACACCGCTTCCAATTATATTCCATATTGTAAAATGTGATGTATTGTTTGAACTTGACAAATTTCAGGGGTGGGGAGTTACTTTTTTGGGTGTATTTATATAAACTTTCTGCTTCCATAATTGGTTACTGTTCACAGTATAAAGGACCAAAACCTTATTTAAATCAAGCTCACATATCTACAGGCTAAATGAAACCAAAATTAAAGGAGATCATCACGCTATGCTTTGCTTATTGTTCTCGCTGGGTTGATGGGAGCAGCCATGTTGCCAACAAATAAAGCAGGTGTGTGATGGAATGTTAGAATACAGAGACATTTTGTGAGACACACTGTATAATCCGCTAAAATTCTAAGTTTTTTAAAAAGCGGGACTAAATGTCAACCGAAACGCTATTCAGCATATAATGCCCGAGTATAGCCATTCATAATGAGTCACACATGCTATACAATCACTTGAAATTCTCCGCGTAAAATCAATTGAGACCTTCAATACGTACCTTGGAATGCTATCTGACCAGCTGAACCGTGATGTGGGACAGGTGGGACTTTAATTGGCCCTACTCTTCATTGGGATACTGTACATGTGGTAAAAATCCGAAGTAGGAGTCCTACTCGTTATTTGTATTGAAATATAATCACTACAGATGTGCGTCGATTCAAAGGCATACAAATCTATTAATAGACATGTTAGATACTCAAAAGTAATTACTTTGTTGTGACAATCATCATGGGACAAACTATAGACATGACGTAGCAATGGCCGCGAGATGGCCGAAATGTCACTATGGCTGTGAGATTATTGGTAACATGGATGCGCCCATCAGTTCCCCATTTCATTTTTGTCTTCTAATTAGCTAATTCATTTAAATGTTGAGAATCGTTTCAACATAATTTATCACATATGTAAACTAAAAAATAGCGTGTTATGTCTCTTTAAATACAGAAGTCTGTTGTCCTGGATCCCTGGGCATCATTGGAAAGTAGTGTCTGAACACTGAATGAGTTATCCAATCACAACTTGGGACGGCCAGGGATTTTCACCCTGCTCTTATATCGAAACTGGCTGTGATTGCATATGCAGGCGTAATTCTCCATTTACATGGGATAATCTCATTGTTCACTTGCCAATCCTTGGGACCAACAACCCTCCAAAGTCCAAATGAACCACGAAGAGAGCGGAATTCCAGTTTTAATTAATAGTTCTTATACAAATCATCAAATCCACAATTTAGTGCCTGATTAAATCCCAGGGAGTTGCCCTGCCGGGGCTTGAACCAGGGACCTCCTGCACCAAAGGCAAATACCTTAACCAGTGGTGCTGCAGAACAGTACGGAGAGTGTGGCCCAAACTATTTCTGACATGCAATTAGTCAATAGTGCACTATTTGGAGGTGTTGGGGATTGCTGTCAAGGACAGAATAAGGTGACTAACACTTACTGTCTCAGCTAAGATATTATTCAAATGTTTCACAATCTCATTTTAAAACCTTTGAATTCTAAAACTACCATTTAAAAATAATCTGTATTTAAAAGGCATTTAAAAGTGTGGTTTTCATGAAAGAGGCCAGAAGAAAACATGATTATAAGCACAGAAGTACTCCAAACTGATGCATTCAAATTCCTTAACCAATTACCTAACTTTCATAATGACAATCAGAGGTAATGTTCCGTTGGTACAATATTGACCGTCGGTGCATTTTGTCTACAAGCTGTTATGAGGATTTGATGCATGCATGAAAAAACAGCATGCATAGCATTCAGGGCTTTGTAACCATCAATCAATACACTTTTGTGTTGATTATGTTTTGGTTATGTCAGTACATGTGTCAGTACATTCACAAATCTGTGCCCCCCCTCCCATCAACAAAATCCTGGTTACGCCACTGATGACAATCCAGTCAGAAAGTGTTTAACACACAACCACCACATATGTAATAAGCTTGTTAGGTCGTATGTAAATGGGAAATTATTGCTGACACCGAACCATATTAGGCAGCAACTGTCAACAGCCACTTTATAATGTTCCACATGTTTGTCGTTTACCACTTCATTGCTGCAGTAACCGGTCAGCTTTCATTCATCTTTTCTCTCCTAATGAATAAACAAGATCAAATAAAACCCATGAATTTGTACCAAAAACACATCTACATATATGTGATCATACTGAATTACACTGCTCAATTTAGTGATGCCAGATTACCTACTTTCTGGTATTCAATAATGTTTACAATCAATTCATAGAGAAACACTAAGATCTTTGAATTACTTGTATTTTGATTTGACTATGTACTTACAAAACGGCGAATCACTTGCAAATTGTCCATGTTTTTCTCAAATTTCCATTTCCCGTCACTCGTGTCTACTCACTCTGTGTGAAATCACGTCATTTGGCGATTTTTGTCTGTTCTCACCTACAAACGCCCTTAAAATTTTCCCCATAATCCTTCCGCCACTGGCCTCCCGCACATCTTTCAGTTTTGTTTTTTGAGGCGCAACACGAACCGGCGCCACTGGTTACCCTCACCTGCAAAAATCATCGCTTTTTCATACAATTTCGATTCTTAGTTTCGTCTTTTGCCGCACCTAAACGTGACTATTGAGTAAATTTTACTACTTTTGTTTGTGTGCTCCGCTGGAAGAGAAATTACTCACCCGAGAAGTACAACATCCGATGTGTTTTCATCAACGATTCATGCGGCTGACTCCCGAGAAACATGAGGAAAACAAAATTCCGTCCTCGAAAAAACCCGCAAAGTCATCACGCTCAAAGGCCTAACAACCTAAAGGCTAATGGTGTAAAAGGACAACCGAAAAGGGCCAAAAGCAATCGGAGGATGGCCCTAGATAACACAAACCAATCGTGCTACATGCGTAGTCACACTGATCTGGGTCGGGGCGCCGATTCGAACTTCGCCCGCTGTGAAAATGAGCTTTGTTAGCTAGGCGGTTGAGACTAGGATTCTCCAAGCTTCTGCGAGAGGAATAATAAGAAAACTGTTGCAGACTTTCGCACACTTTAGTAGGGGAACTCAATTATGGACCCAGGGCAAAGCCTTGCCCATATCCAGGCCTCCAAATGTGGGGGATGATTGTATTGAGAGTGAAGCAACACCACCACCACAGTCGCAATCTCAGATGGCCATAATTCTCTCGGGAGGAACCGCCTGTAATTTTGCCGTATAATTACTCGCCCAACAGATTGTCAGTCTGATGGGATGATCCTGAATACGAGTATGGGACTCGGGGAAGCCACAGATGAGTGTATTGATATCCATGCCACATGGCAATGATCAACATCTGCTATGGTAATGATATTATGCGCTGCATTGGCATGATTAGCTCAGGACCCAGTCGAGACTTGGATGAGATCTCAACTGGAGACAGTGAACCTCAGTGGATGTGACAATACTGGCAAGCGATGTCAGTGTGCTTCCTTGAAGGGACATTCCCAACTTTGTACACATAAGGAAGTTTGAGTGGGTTTGTCTCCATATTCAAGGCTCAGTTCTTCCCACAATCTTTTCAAAAGAAAAAAAGTAGAAACTGTCACTCCCAAGATTTGCCCCTTGAGGGGGTTGTTGCAGCAGGTATGGGATGATGTGGACGCACTCTGTGCGGGAGGTAAAGTTTAAACAATAACGCATACCGTGGCGTCGGTAACAGGAATTTAGAGTACACAAATGATTTTTGATAAATATGGACTGCCTGGAGCTATGGACGCAGGAGTATAGATCAAAGTTTGAAGTTTGATTACAAAATTATGCCAGCATGGTCGGCATATGCTCAAAACCATTGATCAAAAATCCCTTATTAGGTATACTGAATGTCCTCATGAAATTGATGAGTCGGCTAGGCTTATCTTCAGAGCAGCCTCACATGGCACCCTCATGCTTAATGCATTTAATGACTTTGATGCCGGAACATAATGCTCCAGTTGATGGGCTTCGGGACAATGATTCACGGTCATTCAATCGAGCCAATGCTGATTGTGCGGCCAGAGTTACAGCACGTTCTACCCTTGCATGAGGAGGATCTTTTCTGTCTTCGTACAGATAAATCAGCGATCACAAGCTACCAATGGATTGAAAGTATCTCTTTACTCGGGGAATTCCTCTACATCAAGTGCACAGTCAACGCACAGCGTCCCCCCCCCAGAGAAGCAAAGACAACGGAACTATGCTCCAGTGCAATGGGCCAACGCAGTAAACGTCCATATGGACAGGCTCCGCAACAAATGGCTAACAATAAAGCGACCAACATCAGTTATGGTCAAAATCCTGCAAACGTCCCCATTCCGGCGTTCCATCAAAAGTTGACCATACAGACACCAACCTGGAAATGGGAGCCTGAATCCAAAACTATGGATCAGTTCCTTTCGCGGCAGGATACCGCGGTGATACCACGGTGGAAAAAAGTTCCCCCCTAGAAGTGACTACGATGATGGACTAGCACAGATCCCTCTTGGTTCCAAAAACGAGGGACAGAGGGAGGTTTGTACGACCAATTCGCTCAATTATACGTCCACTAAACAAGTTCATAAAAGAACAACACCCAAGATGCTGACATGTAGATCGTATTCAGTCAATCAGATCCACAGAATGGTGGCAAAAATAAGATCTAAAGGTGATGCGTATCTGCATATCCAATACTGCCCCATGCACAGGAAATATCTCCGTTTTGCCATATCGGGGCATTGCGACCAGTGCAAATGCCTACCAATTTGTCTAAAGACAGCCCCCGAGTGTAATTCAAAAATATAGCATCCTTTAGCAAGCGGCAATATTTTCACAACTGCCGAATACAAATTTACACATACCTCGACAATTGGTTGATCAAAGCAAACAACCAGAGGTCACTCTCGCATCAATAAAGATAGTGGTAGAGACAAGTTTTCATTGAGGGCTATCCTACACTGGAAAGAATCAAGATTAGACCCCATCAAAAACTGGAGTATCTGGGAGTGGACTTAGACCTTGTTCAGGGTACAATAGTCCAAATTAGAGAGATAAAAATGTATCCAAACAGCATTCTCCCATGAACATGTCAAAGCTTCTCGCCATACACATTTCAAGATTACTCAAACTGGGCTCATGTCCGCTTTTATGATCTAGATTTCTTTGGGCCGGCAAAATGCAACTGCGCCCACCAATTGTTTCCTATTGTCCAGTGGCGTCCCTCCCCACGGCTACAGTCCTTAGAAAAACATTCAGGTAAAAAAGGGAGTATCAAACCTCCTTTGGATGGTGGCAAAGAAAATCTCTCAGGAGTGACTTGGACCCCATCTGCAAATCTTGTTCTGATTACCGTGCCTCCCAAACACGGTAGGGGCCCACTTGGGGGAGAATGAAGGTCAGCGGGACTTGGGATGTAGAGACGTCCCAGAAACACATACTGGCTAGGGAAAGCTGTTTTTTTCGCTCTCGTTCACTTTCATCCATGATAGTTGCAAAAAGTGTAATGCTCAGATCAGACAACACAACGGTGTGTCATATGTAAACCAACAAGGAGCACCGTCCCTCCGGACTATGCTTTCACACATGGAATGCTACACGTGGTGCCGAGTCTGAAACAGTTAGACTAGAAGAGCTCACATAGCAGGGAAAACAATGTGATAGCAGATGCCCTGTCGTGCAAACATCATCACGTACCCTTTCAGGAATGGTCTCTTTCCACAAAGATGTTAGGTAAAATCAGCAGATTTTCAAGTGTGGGACAGACCACACATAGACCTTTTTGCATCACGAAATCAAAATGCCAACTGCCATTGGTACTGCTTTCTCTATGATAGACCGTGCAAGCAGAGTACTGTAGATGCCCTCTCAATTCCTTCGGACGGGAATGTTTGCAATATTGCCTTTCCCCCTCCAATTCGTCTCCCCAGTTGACTGAAGAAAGTAAAAACCGGAATTGCATAATAATCTTGATAGCTCCCAAAATTGGCCAAGGCAGACTTGGTTTCCGTTGCTATTAGAACTCCTGATCGCTCAACCATACAACTTCCAATAAGGAGGACCTCTATCTCGAACGGGGGCAGAACACTGCAACCCAGACCCCAGGCTCAATCAATTGTAGCGTGGAAATTATACAACCATAACGACCTGAGAAGGGGTTTTCAGAAAGAACTGCTGAAATCATGTCGCAGCCAAGGCGGGCAAGCACATCGGCGTCTTATGACGCCAACTTAGAAATACAAAATTGTGTTGAGACGGGGTATCAATCCCCTTAAAGCCACTTTAGTTGAAATTGCAGAATTTTTGGCAGTGGCTTTTTAAGATGTAACAAGGATTCCAGTCAATCGTCCGCTGCTTAGTAGCGTCGCTATTCATTGGTTCACAATGGGCCTCAGGCACCATCTTTAGGACAACAAAAGTATTTAAGAGACTTCTTGACGGGTATGGCCATAAGAGGCAAGAAGAACGTTCACTGGCACCAATTGGAGTCTTCCTTTGGTACTTATAAATTACTGAATCCCCTTTTGAAACGCACTGAATTCAGTGGTAGAAGTTGTAACTCTAAAGACCGCTTTCTTGATCGCATTGCTTCTGGTCGTAGAGTTAAGCAAAATTCATGCACTTTCCATTGTTAAAACACTGAGAGTGGGAAGGAAATAGCAAAGGTGTCAGATTACTACCAAACCATGAATTCATGGCAAAGAACGAGTCACTAAAGATCCAGGAAAAGACATCTATTTGCCTTGTTTCAAACATTTATACAAACATCGAATCCCAAGAAGAGAATTGGTGTCCATGGGGGCTTTGAGATTTACTTGAAACGCACTCAAGGTACTTCCATTCTGCCAACTAACTACCTTTTTGTACTCGCAAAAAAGGGATGTGCACAGGCTTCCAAAAGCAAATAGCTAGGTGATTGTACAACTGTAAAGAAACTGGCATATGAAAGCAAGTCAACTTGATCTCAGTACTAAAGCCCCATTATCTAGGGCGCTTGGGCCCTCTTCCTCCTGGCATTATTGTTTCAATGGGTAGCATTAATGAATAATGAGCCATCCTTCTGGTCTGGCAAGTCATCATTTACGTCTTGTTACTAATGGACATCTGTGGGATGATGCATCCTTCTCTCTAGCTTCAGTTCTAGGTTCTAACTAGATCATGGGCCCCAAAAGGCACTAAAAAGTATGGCTATTGTTTATGTTTTCTAGGCCAATATGTGATGGAGGCTCCATTTTTTTGTTAGTGTACTACAACCAGTTCTTTGCCTTTTCATTAGCATTCGAAGAATCTTTATGATAGCAAACTTATGGAGTAAATGCTGTTCTTCCCGTTTTTTTGACATTAAGAGTTTGTTATCTTTTGCAGTTATATGGATATGTACTGTTAAAAAAAAATATATCTTGACCATAGAATAGTCATACATTGTGGTATGATGCCCCCGCACCTTTTTTTTTGGGTGATTTAAGGGACTTTTACCCCACCCTATTAGCTTCAAATTCGGTTTGTTGCCAATGTATGTTTCAACGTGGTATACACGTGACGGGAAATAAAATTCTTCCCTGTGAAAAGAAATTGCTTTATCTCACTGGTGTATACGCACCTGTTAGATTCCCATCCCGTGCCATCGGCCCACTACTAGTCCCCTTTCCTGAACAGAGACTTTCCAAAAAAACAAAACTAAGGAATTTGGCGGGCGCCAGCTGGCGATAGGGATTATGGGAAAAACTTTAAGGGCCGTTTAATAGGTGAGAAATCCAACCAAAATTCACCAAATGTATGTTATCAACAGGGGTATACACGACAGTTAGAATAAAAGAAATTTCTTTTCACGAGGAATTTTTCCATTACTGCTGACGTACTTACTTCATACCTTTCATGTGAACGAGGCTAATGGACACCTGAGTGGAATACAACCAGTACATCTTACATGTTAATCCTTCCTCAATGCAAATGGTCCAGGAGAATACTAAATCCACATACTACTGCCATACTCGAGAATTAAAGGGGCATGGGTTCCCGATTGTTCTTTGGGACCCCCCACTTGATTACCACCCGGAGTAGTATCGATTTTGATATCAGATGAAAGGCCTATTTTTCTCATTGTCCTCCCTGCAATTTGAGCCCTCTGACTCATTTCAATCCTAAGATATACCAAAAAACGCCGTTTTTAGCGTGGATAACCACTTGATTGAGCCAGTCTTTAATCGGCTTTGCACATCTTATTGTGTCTAACCATCAGAACCGCAGTTTGTTTCCACCGGTACTTGATGGGGTTTATGTGCATGTGCCAGGCTCGCTATATCAATATAGAACACAATACCATAACTCGGAACGAAGTACCGCCCCCCACCACCTTTAAGTCATTTTTTTTTGGGGTGTTAGAAAACATCATCTAGAGCGCAAAGAGTATTATGTACGTAAAGTCATTTAATTAAAAATTAATGCCATAGTTTAATTGGGTTATCTTTAGGTTAATTTGGTTTGGAGCTGTGGATAGCGATTTTAAAATCAGTAGGGTTAGAAGTCCAATCAACCTTACGCAGATCAAGAAGCTTTTCATGAAGTTGCCTTCTCCCTTGCTTTTTCAGGCCATGGATCTGATCCCTGACTCATTAACTCTTATTTATGGGTCTTGTGGAATCTTTGGAACCTTTTTGCTATTAGACGAGAAAGAGAAGGGAAAAATGTGGAAATTCAAAATTTAAAAAAAAAAAACTTGAATTTGAATTGATGAATTCCACATATCCTTTAAAAGGAACTTAAAGAAGACACAGGACATTTTCACAAAAAATTAAACAAGGCCCCTCGTATTTACGCGATGAGTAAAATATATCCCCCGCCGAATGTTGTGATCACTACATGCGATAAATGCACTTCAACACCCCACCACCTCCCCAATACCCCGCAGCCCTCCACCGCCATCCCCAACCCCTGCAAAACCCCCACACTCCTCATCCAACAACCCACCACCATCCACGTCACAATAACCCACCTGCGACACCACACCACAACCTCCTTAACACCGCTCTCAACAGACCCGAAACTCCTACCTCAACCCCCCAACCCCACCACCCCAATACCCTGTAGCACGTCTTCCCCTTTCCCCAACACCCTGGCAACCCCGCCTTCCCCTCCCAACACCCCCCGCAACAAACAACAAACACCCTCCAACCCCTCCCCAACACCCCCGCAAATCTTACTCCCACACCCCTCCCCACCACACACCTGCACCACAACATCCCCTCCCCAACCCTCTTCAACACCCAAAACCCCCTCGCCAATGCCCTTCATAACCAACCCCCTCACCCACACTCCCAACACTGTCAACCCTCCCCAACACCTCACCCCTCTCCTATAGCATCTTAGTTCTCATGTAGCGAAGTGAATTTTGTCCTATCCGAGTGACCTTTTCATAATACAGCAATTAACGATTTTAATTAGCTCATATGCATACCTAAGCTGGCATATATCACATATTTTCAATTGAAAAAAAGATGTGCCCACCATGATAGCTTTCGTGTAGTGAAGAAATTTTGAATATCCGATATACTTGTTTCAAAAATATAGCAATTACCCGCCATTTTGGCATACTAAATTAGCTCATTTGCATACTCATTTGCCCAATACGCGCCCCAAAATCAATCAGGTGCAAAGACTCTTATCCCCCGCTACTTTCCACCAAGTTACATCACTCATACGCCTTACGGACTCCAAAAACTTGTACACAGGCCTTCAGGAAAATTTTCATAATTATGAATTAGATACTTTAATTTAGCATATTTAAACGGCCCAATCTTACTCAGGAGTCGATGAACTCTCAACCCGTACTTCTTTCCCACCAAGGTACTCATTGTCTCCTTATGAACGAACTCCATAAATTCGTAATACAACATGGGTTAACTTTTTGTCACAGACGGACGAAACCGGGACTCTGCTCATTTCATAGTCCTCCGTTCCGAACATCATCGGCGGGACAAAATCCAACATTTTTTGTTGCACACTAGGTTTTTGCAAAAACCTATTAATCCTTAGATTGAATATTTGACTGTACTATGTCCTTGACTGACTTCCAGGGGTGTAGCGAAGCAATGACCTAGTTGGACCAATTTTCACAAGGCGTCCTCGTGAACGCTCCAACAGTGCTAAACAGGAGCAAATGGTCACAATCCCTAAAACTCCTGCAAGTGAATTCGCATCATCATCCCCTCTAAGCCAAGATGGGCAAGTCAGAACAGAACCTCATACGACCTTTGAGCTTGGTCCCTGACCTTTGACACCATCCACCAAAGAACCCCTATTGCACCTTCACCGCCCAAACTGGCACACACACACAATACACATGGATATGAGCACTATCGCAACAAACCCCCCTCTGCTTTTCAAGCCAGGGGAATAAATGAGTATATAAAATCAGACAGATATATATTGAAACGGCGAGCAACTGCGACCCCGTCTTTTAATTGACCAGGTAGGAACTGATCCAACCCAACCCAATCAGTATACTACTGTCAACATCATGCACCATTTTTGATGTACTCGAACCAGAAGACTCGAACAGCCGGATTTGTAGGATGACATTTAAAGGTGGGTAACCATATCATGATCCAATTTTTCTCATCAACATAGACACGCATATCACCAAAAAAAACTATTCTGATTACCAGTTTGAGTTAGTCATTCCATTGTTTGATCCTAGAAGCAACAATATCAGTCACAGCCCGTGTGGATTCGTAGTGGTTTGGTGGGTTGTTACCCTGTCAGGTACTTTGACGCCGCGGTTTGGGAATGACCCTGAAGAGGAATGGCAATTTGTACTGATCGCACATGGCCCTTTAAAAAATTTTGCCTATAGCTTTTCGCGCTCTTAGTATTTTTTCGTATTGATCAGACTTTTTGACTTTTGCCGCACCTTGTTGTTTTCACCGTGATACTGGGATTCCCTGGCTTTACCCTGGTTTGTTTTTCACTGTAGGTGAAGCCCTATGTTTTCACCGCGGTGAATCCCCCTCATCATCCCCTTCGGCCATTTAACAAACCGTCATCACTAATTGTATTTTTCGTAGTCTTTTAAATGATTTTTCATGGGGTCATCAAGACACAATGGGGTCAACACAAGGTCACAGGTGTTCCAAGGTCACAGTTGGTTACCAAGGTCACAATGGGTCACGCGAAGTCACATGGGGGTCACAAGGTCACATAGGGTCCCAAGGTCACAGGAGGTCACCCCCTGTCCCCTCGCCGAGCACACCAACCCTTCTCCGACACCAACAAAAAAAGTCCCCACCCTTCCGACGCATCCGACCCCGTCCCTACCCATATTCACACCACCCTAACCCCCTCCCCATCCCGACCTACCCCACCGTCTACCTTCAACCCCACCCCTGTCCCATCCATATGATTCACACACAGATATTTATGGTAATTGTTCGTTTTTTCATGTACCCAAGGAAATTGCTATTTCCGATGTAACATTTATCGATACAAATTTATGCATACCTAAGCCGCATGTAACAGGAACTTGCATGGCCTGAGATGCGCACCATATAAGGTTTTCGTGCAGTTAAGGAATTTTGTTAGCGATTTACCGTTTTTTAAAATATGTGAATTATGCTGAATTTTTGCATATCAATTAGCTCATTGCATATGTATCTTTTGCTCGAAATATGCCCACACCTAAATCATCTTTAACCCCTTAAAAAAAACCCAACTCGCTTCCCTTCCACCAAGTTACACCAATCATTACGGAACGCCCATATTAAAGCCTTGAGGGAAAGGATGGTTCATTTTGACCGTCACCAAAATAACGCTAATTAATATTCATGAATATCTGCAATAATGCAGCAACACACTATATTTGCGCCCCGACTCACTCTAAGCAACTCCTATCAAGTTTCGAGTAAATCGGGATTAGCGCGTTCGAGCCCACAGAGCATTTCCAAAAAAGGTTAAAACCGAATGTCTGAAAATATGCACAATAACATATTAAAATTCATGAATATATGCACATATGAACAGTCAAAGCATAAAACATGGTGCGGCACCAACTCACTCTATCATGCCTATCAAGTTTGAAAGTAATCGGGATAGGTTTTGGCCTGGTGCAGAGCAATTTAAAAAAAGATAACCGGATCCCTACGGCTGACATACGGACGACTACGGACCATATAATTTGGACACAGTATGATGCCTCCATGACATTCGTTCAGGGCTTCAGGCGACACAAAAAGTGGTAGACGTTTTTAATATTAGAAGTCCATTGATGCAAATGGAGATTGCCATTCATTCCGTCAAGCGCTACTGCAACACCGTCATATCATAGCGCATGACGAATCAATTGTAAAACATCATTTGCATCCATGGACTTCTATATAACGTCTACCAAAATTTCGGCCCACCGCACTTCGAGAAGCTTTTCATTCACTCCTGGCCTAAACAATACTACTCGTTACGTCAGAATTTGCACATCATTTGGGATGGCAATCTCAAAGCCATCAGATGCCAGGCCTAATTCGAGCGTCTTTGGCTGACTTCTTTCTTCTACCCATTTTCAAACAAAAGTCGTCGCAATTGCCCAAAACTTGACACAAAACGGTGTATCTTTCTTCACAGAGGTTCGATACGATTTTTGTACAAACGTCACTTATTTGAATGTTATCTATCACTCACACATCGAAACAACGCACTCAGTCAGTGATTCTATAGATTACATCGCCTCAATGTCTCTATTCTCACAATTACTCCTTTTTTTCCGTGGTATTTTCTGTACACACCACCGCCGCCATCTTGTATCCAATTCTGAGATCAAATAACTTTTGACTACATCTTGTTTGTGGTGAAGAAAAGGAAATATTAACATCTATGGAAATTTTATCTACTTGCGATGAAAACCACTTGCCGATGGTCAGTACGGCTCTTCATATGATTTCGATTACAACCCCTCGTATGCTAACCGATTGAATTGTCTGCGGTATATAGGCACACTTCAGGGGGGAGTACGGATAAAATATCTGAATCTAATTCTCAGACTGGAATAGCCATATTTGGTAAGACCGCACCATTATGCATATGGAGGCTTTGGCGCATTAATCACTCAATTATCGTCCTGATCATCTTTTTTGATGAATCATACTTGGGTTTCCCTTGAAGTGTTGGCTCGCTGAGGCCCACATCGAGCATAACAAGTGATGATTATGTGACTGACGAGAAAAGCATGCAAGCCCCTTTTAATTTAAAAATTCTCGTCAATTGGAATCAATTATTTTGTAATGGACATTTCAAAGTTGTATTTAAATTTAAGCTGATTCAAAATGTCCCTTTGGTTCAGTTTCATGTTGAAAAAAAAATATATATATAATTTAGGCACGCTTTTCCGCTTTTTTTAAACACTGAAATAAGACTGAAATACATTATCGTTTGTTCCACATAAACACAGTCCTCGGTGGCCGAGGGGAATTCTAACGCCTAAGATAGCGAGACGGAGGGTCCGGGTTCGAGAACGTGTGTATTTTTCGTCTTTATTTAATGCTGTGCTCGTCAGTTTGTTCCGAGCTTCTATATAATATTTATCAAGTTACTTTCTCGGGTTGTATAATTTACTGATCCTCGCGTGCAATGATTGAGTTTCCACATCGTTCTAGGTGATGACTAGGGGAATCATGCATCATAGGCCACCCTTCTAAACAAATATTGTAGTTACATATTAAATGTCTTCAAACGAATTTGATTATGTCCACTCCACTTTTGAGAAATTTACGGACACAAAAGTGTAAACCTTTTTGGCCACGCGTATACCGTATGGGTTTCCTTATCTTTCACTTTAAGATATGACTGCTTTTTTCCTTTTACTCTCACATTTTCAGAGGTGTTCAAACGATATGAAGCTCCAGTGCAATTATGGTTTGTAAGTATGTGTCCATGTGGACAGTAATGACTAAATTTTGATTTGTCAGTATTAGGGTCGCATTTGTTCCTATCACTTGCAGGGTTGTTTGGATAACAATATGATAGCAAATACTGATCGTGCCTTTAACTCTTTGGATATGGTCACCCTAGCAGCGGGCTCAAAACTAACGTACAGTATAGGGTCATTCCATGAAGTTGGGTACACAAAGTGTGACATGGGGGTCAACATTTGAAACATACTTGATTGAATTTTTATATATCATTTTCACAGTTACTCTGTTTACAATTTGGGAAATTCCACTTATCAATTTTGTGGATTATTGCCACTTTTAATGGATGCATCAAAAGTTTGTGCTGGAGTGCAGACAAGGATTTCAAGTTGTTGTAACATGGACACCAAACTTCATCTTTAAGTCTGCACCCACAGGACAAAAGACAATCGATATGGTTCACTTGCAATAGGTATTGTGAATGGATTAACATTGCTGGCGGAAATTTCAACCAAGACTGTTAGATAGACACTTTTAAAAAGAAATCAAATGTCATTTTCTGAATTTTATACACATTTGTAGTAATTAGTTTTTATGATGAAATTCATTGTTTATTCAAATTTCATCTCACATATGAAAAAAGAATAGGCTCTATTAATACAAGCACTGCTTTTGTGAAGTTTTATGCCATATTAAAATAGGGCGACATTAGTATTAAATTCCTTCAAGGTGAATATTGGGTGACAATATTTCACGTGTAAATCGAAAACCAAAATCTTGTGTCGTTACATGTGATGAAACACACAGACATGCTAAGGAAACTTATTTATAACCAATAAAAATTGCCTTGTTCAGCACTGATATTAAATGGCGATTTTACCGACATTGCAATGTTCTAATGTTATTTTATTTGGAAACAAAAGTAATTTTAAAGATGTGTTAATGTATAATGGGGTTTCACGCGTAACAGTTTAAATGGATACCAAAGCACAAATTTCACAAAATTGTTGATATTTGCAAATGTTTTGTATACTTCTGTTTTGTTACAATGAAACAACTTGATCATACCTAGTTTTCTTGAATGAAAAAAATATCACATATGCCACATAAGAAAATTATCATGCTATTTGCCACTAAAATACAGGTTTCACGTGTAACGGTGTCCATCTGGACACCAAAATTTCATTGAACTATATTTCCTTAATTTAAAGCAAAATCAAAACCCCTTTTCAATGCACATAATTCCACCATGAATGGAATACACCTGGCACAAAAAGTATCTCGGCATGTTTTTCGATCAGTATTGTGTCAAAGTCAGACCATTTTGAAAGTTTTCGAAATATACATTTTATTGTCTAGGTCTTGCTCTTTCATTTAATACCTTTTTTTTTTTTTTTTTTTTTCAATGTCTAAATGTTATTTTTTTGGAAACAAAGTAATTAAAGATGTGTTAATGTATAATGGGGTTTCACACGTAACAAGTTTAAATGGATACCAAAGCACAAATTTCACAAAATTGTTGATATTTGCAAATGTTTTGTATACTTCTGTTTTGTTAAAATGAAACAACTTGATCATACCTAGTTTTCTTGAATGAAAAAAATATCACATATGCCACATAAGAAAATTATCATGCTATTTGCCACTAAAATACAGGTTTCACGTGTAACGGTGTCCATCTGGACACCAAAATTTCATTGAACTATATTTCCTTAATTTAAAGCAAAATCATAACCCCTTTTCAATGCACATAATTCCACCATGAATGGAATAGATACTCTTTTTGCCCTCGGCGCACAGTGAGACAAAAACATGAACAGATAAATTATGCCTTAATTATTCATGATCAGGATCCCAACTATCAGTATTATCTGCTAGAAGTCCATTTTAATGTCAGGAAAATGATCAAAATTACTATTTTTGACAACATTTTTACGTAAAAACTAGTAAAATATGCAGGTTTTTGATGAAAATAACCATGTAAACTTTATGAAATACATTATCAGTTTGTATCCATCTAAAACAGTCCTCTGTGGCCGTAGTGGTATCTCACGCATAAGATAGCGAGAGTCCGGGTTCCAGCGAGACGGGTATGTATTTTTTCGTCTTTATTTATTCTGTGCTAGTCAGTTGCTCCGGGCTATAAAATTTAATCAAAGTTACTTTCTCGGGTTGTATCATTACTTTGATTCTCGCGTGCATATGATTGCCCTCTTTTTCCATCGTATAGGTTCTGCTAGATCCATGGCATCATAGGCCCACCTTTCTAAAAAACTATTGTAGTGATAAAGTCTTCCAAACGGACTTTGATATTTGTCCACTCACGTTTGGAGAAAACTTTTACGACAAAAAAGTATAAACCTTTTTGGACCACGCTGTATAGACTTATGAGGTTCTTATCTTTCACTTTTAAGATATTGTGTTT
Source organism: Ophioderma brevispina (assembly GCA_023653785.1). Lineage (NCBI taxonomy): Eukaryota > Metazoa > Echinodermata > Ophiuroidea > Amphilepidida > Ophiodermatidae > Ophioderma > Ophioderma brevispina. The sequence goes on along the minus strand of JAMKCH010029807.1, from coordinate 19,811 downwards.
TCTTTCTTTACTCTCAAAGTTTCCGAGGGGTTCAACGATATGAATCTCCATCCAATTATGTGTGGTAGTAAGTGTCCATATGGACCGTAATGACTCATTATTTGATTTTGTCAGTATTAGGTCACATTTGGTTCCTATCACTTGCAGGGTTATGTTCGGACGGATACCAATACTTGATTTTAAGCAAATCATGATAGTCCTTAACTCTTTGGCTATGGTGCACCGCTAGCAGCGGCTCAAAACTAACGACAGTATCTGGGTCAATCCATGAAGTTGGGTACACAAAGGTGACATGGGGGTCAAAATTTGAAAACCTATTTTGATTGAAGTTTATATATCATTTCAAAGTACTCTGTTTACCATTTGGAAATCCACATATAAATTTTGTGGATTCTTGCCACTTTTACATGCTGCATCAAAACGTTTTTGCGGAGAGCAGACCAAAGCTTTCAGTGGTAACACGGACACCAAACTCATCTTCAGTCTGCCCCCCACAGACAACGACACTCGATCTGGTTCACCTGCATAAGCCTGCTTAAATTAGGTATTGTGAATGTATACATTGCTGGAGGGAGGCACTTTAGAACAAGCCTGTGGCCTTTTTTTACAACGAAAATCAAAATGTCATTTTCTGCTTTTTCACACACTTTGTGTTTGTAAAGTAATTATGTTTGTATGATGAAATCATTGTTATCAACAGGAATTTCATCCACATATGACAAAAAAGAATAGGCTTGTTCTACTATGCCACTTCTTTTGTGAAAGTTATGCCAAAAATATTGGGGCGGACATTAGTATTAGATTCCTTCAATGTGCAATATGTTACAAATTCAGTGTAACTCGGACACCAATCTTTCGTTGTCAGTTACATGTTGAAACACACAGACCATGTAAGTAACTTATTTATAACCAATTAAAAGTTGCTTTGTTAGACAATGATTTAAATGGCGAATTTTACTGGACATTGGCACATGTCTAAATGTTATTTTTTGGAAACAAAGTTCATTACAGAGTGTGTTAATGTAAATGGGGTTCACGTGTATACTAAAGTTTAATGGATTGCCAAAGCACAAATTTCACAAATTGTTGATATTTGGAATGTTTGTATACTTCTGTTTTGTTTAAATAAACAACTTCATTCATACTAGTTTTTTAGTGAAAAAAAAAAAATATAACTAGCCACCATAAAAAATTATCATGTTTATTTGCCAATAAACTACAGGTTTTCACATGTAATGTGTCCATCTGGGACCAAAATTCATGAAACATATTTCCTTAATTTACAGCCACACATCAAAACCTCTTTTCAGTGCACATAATTCCACCATGAATGGAATAAATAGTGTTTGTTGCCGAATGAGGCCAATACACATGTTGTTAAAAATTTAACTCCAACGTTTCACCGGTACTTTTTTGGGGACACCCAAAGTATTGGTTACAGATTGATTGTGTGTGAAACATTATCATAATTCTGGAAATTTGATGTTAGTTCGTTGATCTTATCAGTCCTTCTTTTTAGTAATTCTTTAAAAATTAAATTTAAGTTACCCAATTATTCAATTGGGGGTTTTTTCCCAACATTTTTTTCGGTTTTAAGGCAATAAACTATGATTTTGGCGGACACCAAACATGTTTACAGGGTGATACTCTTTTTTTGCCCCTCGGCGCATTAGTGAGACAAAAACATGAACAGATTAATTATGCCTGAATTATTATGATCAGGATCACCTATCAGTATTATATGCTAGCAGTCCATTTTAATGTCAGGAAAATGTAAAAATTCCTATTTTTTGACAACATTAAAAAATGTCACCACCATTTTTACCCTAAAAACTCGTAAAATATGCAGGTGTTTGTGAAAATAACCAATGATAATTATGCCAATATTTATAGTGGAGGAGCGGTTTTGGACTGCAAAATTGGCGGGGAAAACTCCTCCCGTCGGTACAACAAAACGCAACACACTTCTATTCGAAAGATAGTCAATAATTAAAAAAATGATGGGTGTGGCTCAAATAAAAATTTGGTGGCAAAGGGGTGTTTTTGGTCAAAAAAATCACGTTGTTGACTCAAAACTTAAGAAATATCAAGATTTCTTAATTTCTAGCAAACAAATTTTAATCATCATGCAATACTATCAATCTCTGAATTTATATTATAGATTTCTTGTTTTAGAAAATATATAAAGGGTCTGAGAATTTTCGCCCCCCCCCCCCCAAATCCACTTTTTTCCTAAAAAAAGCATCCATTTTATCACCTGTCACCACAATGAGTATTAGCTGAAAACCCTGTATGCAATGTAATTAAACTATTCAATAACATAAAGGATACCATAAACAAAATTGTTATTTTACCTTAAAAAAAATATAAAAATAAATAATTTCGCTTTAACTTGCAGCCCAAATTTCATTGTTCGGCATCATAGAAATTCATCCTGGCCACCAACATATTTTCAACCACACGCATTTCTTTAAATCTATATATTATCCTTCAAATAAAGGGTGGTTGTGTTTTGTTGATGGTGGGGAGGGGTGGTGTGGTATTGTATGGTGGTAACTTGAACAACTAGAGCACTTTCAGGCTCGGCCGCTCCGCTATTAAGTTTGGGATCATTTTAAAGCTTTGCAAAGAGCTCTACAGTTTTAAAAACTGCAAAGAAACAAATTACTGGGTATAATCGCAAGGCGAACCCATGATGAAAAGATTGTCCACACTTGAATGTGTACCCCAGTGCATGGGAATCACCCATATGCGGAAAGGAAAGCCACTCGCAGCGGCTTGTTGACCCTTACTGTAACACAAATTCGGGGAAATCCCATGACGTTGTCATATACTTCTTATTTTGATCTGGATAACCTCTGACCCCTAAGAAAAGCTGCTGCCATGGCTTTCTCTACAAACTGAGGTGTTTGTCAGGGACAGACTTGCCGACAATTGCGCGTATGTCAAGGTTTGGTATGGGCGGCACAGACAGACTGGGGATTGGTTTGAAGTGTAATATGGGCGGGGCATGCTGTGTGAACAAAAGCTGATTCAATCAAAGTCAAAGCCCCCTATTTGGGGTTTTTTTTTTTAATGTTTTTTGAATATTTTAATACATTTCAAGTACGTTTCAATCATATTCTTCACGGGCCGGGACATTTTGTTTCTGTACCGTCACATTACGTAGATCGCCAAATTGGGCTCGCCTTATTCGGTCCCGACTAGAGGGGGTTTATTTTCAGCTTTTTTTTCTGGATTCACAGACTTTTTCCATTGACAAAACCCATAAACTTTGGTACCACCAACTCCGGAGCTGGTAGCCAGACTTACACATATGATACTTCACAGTCCTCTAGGTTTCCTTTGTCTTCTTTTGGTGTGTCATCCTTCTTCTTTTTCACCAAGGGAGCACACGACCTGATCTGTTTTAGACAATTTCAAAAATAAGAACTAAGTACATATAAATTTGGGAGTAATTGACATGAACTACTGTTTTGGTAATTGCCCAGTGTTTAAGCTCACACATACACATCCAGCCCATCATTTATATTGTTTATACATACATTAATTCAAAATGGCTTCTGTTAATCAGTCTTTTTCAACAATCCAATAAATGAGGTCAATTTCTGAGTTGCATGAGGAAGTTCTAGAGAAATCACGGAGTATGCCTGGTCACCAATGGATTTGTGAGTTCAGCATTATGTTTCCCAGATTGGCTTTGGGGTGGATTGTAGATTGTAACATTTTTTAACCCCAAAGTATAATACAGAGTGGTTCATCACAAATCAACAATGATGCATCCAAGCATCCAAGCATATTTTTATAAATAAAAATGGATGCATCGTTGTTGATTTGTGATGAACCACTCTGTAATATGTTTGAACCCCTTTCAATAATGAAACTCTTTCTGCCATTTCCATAATGTTTTGTAATTCGACAGAAATCTTCATAATTTTTAAAGCAAAAATCCAACATAAAACGATAGTTTTGGAGGTTTTGGCATGCCTTTTGCTTTGGCGGGTGCATGGACTTAAAGAGACATACGGACATTTCCAGAGAGAAGCACCCTCAATTTTTTCGAACCCAGGGTTTTTGCATATTTGGAAAGCTTACCAATGTATTAGATCACATCTAAAGTGAATAAGCCAAATACGCCGTCTTTATGTAATAAGATGATATTTAGTAATTTCTGTCGTGTATGACAGAAAGTCAAAGCATGGTGTCCTATAGGGATGATTAGAATAGCTTGTCTGTCCAATAAACTTTCGAAACAATCGGTTGTAGACCACCTACTGAGAGCAAGTGCAATTTGAAAGAAATTTATATCCTCAAAAAAAAATCCCCTCCTGTCACTTCAAGCGTACCATGTAGATGCACTTCCATAAACACAGCGCAAGGCATGGTGCATTTATTTCCATGTCAATGTGGATTGATAACAAATCAACAATGCTAAAAGACTCCATCATATATTGCTGTGGGGGGGTTGCCACTCCTCCCACACAGTGAGTCTGTTTTACATTTCCCGCACATACCAGTACCCATTTATACTCCTTGGTGGCAAGCGGGAAAAAGTGCCTTGCCCAAGTGCACAACACATTGGCGACAGCGGGGCTCGCGAACCCACAACCTCATGCTTATGAGGCGAATGCTGATCCAACTGCACCACATAATGCTAAGCTAAGCTCCTGTACAAAGAGATAGGAAGAGTTGTTGAAAAATGGTAAATGTATGCATATGCTTTTAACCAACCTTGATCATTTCTTCTACACCAGCTTTGGTACTTGTTGCCACAATGACACCATCATCGTTACAGGAAATAAAGCAGCTATTACAAGCTAGAAGCGCTGTCTTCCCCTGAAAAAAATCATTAAGTTTACATCAGTTTAAACAAAATTCCATTACAATTTATATATATTACACTTATCATTTGTGACCTGTTCATGCAAAATGAGCAAGAAGTCAAAATTCACCCACTGAGATATTTTAGATTTGAAATGCTCAAATTATGAGCTTTAAAAGATTACAGTTGTTGACGGCTGCAACATGGAGACAAAATCAATTAACATTTGCTTCAGAAATATCTTTGTTTTCTATTGATTTTTTTCATGTTTAATGGCCTACTTCTACTAAACAACATACTAAACATCCAGAGGCTTTACGCTAATTTCAAGGGAATAGGTCACATTTGGGTATTATGATCGGATCTCTGCCTACACATGACGTTTAACTTCACTTAATGTCTGCTGAAGACACCATCACTCTTCTGACCATCTATTACACTTCAGTACATATATTTCTACATATCCAACGAGGAGTTTACCAAGCAGTTTTCAGACCACTATTGTCGTCTGCTTTCCGGCGATTACAAGTTTGCCAATCTATGTAAGACGAGGTTGCTGGTGTCTATCTGAGCTGGAGAAGGAATGGACACTTATAGAAGTGACCTTGAAATGACCTTCAAACATTTCACCAATTACTACACAAAAACCTATTTTCATGACCATACAAAAGCATTGTATTTTTTGACATGATGACCTCATTTTACCTTTAAATGACCTTTAAAAAACATGCAGTCCCTAAATGTTTGACCAACACCCACTACGTTTCATCATCCAACCATTTGCTGTGATTTGACCTTGATGACCCTAAGTGTATCTTGAACGACCTTGACAAAATGTTGGTATCAAATGTTGACTACAGTACAAAACCCCACCAGGCTTCATCGACCATACAGCCATTGTAATGATTGGACCTTGGAAATGACCTTGCATGAACTTTTTGGCTAAATGTTGACCACTTCCTCCACCAAGTTTCATCATCCTATCCTACCACAAGTCCATTCAAGGTCAGAGCTTCAAATTCCAGTTTTTGGAATATAAAGTATGCATCTAGGTATAATTAGTCATTTAACAATCCCCAAATTTTGCTGGCTCTGGGCCAGCAGGTCTTCTGGTAACCCCGGCAAAGAATGTGTGAGCAGAAAAATGATCTGAGGCTGAAAACAGTTTATATAAATTTCATGAAGCCCCTTTAAAATCGACGCACACCAACCTTTTCACCCCAATTGGAGTTACCTCATATGGTCTTGGGTCGTGTTATACTCACGAGTTTGGTGACCGTGATCATTTGAAAGGCTCATCATTTGTTGTTCTGGAACAATCAAAGAATGCCCCTTTATTCATCCACTTGACCTCTCACCCCAATCGGACTACACCACTATTACCGGCCCATAGTCTATTGGTAGAAGGTGTGTCGTGCACCCCCCCCCCTGAAATAAACTTCTAATCATGTCACTATCTCAGAAAAAAATGCGTAAAACACGATTAGCTATGTTACAAAAATCAAAAAGTGTCCCCCACTTACCTTTTTAATGGGCAAATTTGTGCAATGTATCGCCATTACAGAAAAATACAATTTTTGATATATCACGCACCAATACTGTTGGTAAATGAACAAATGAGGGTACTGGGTCCTATGTTTTCGAGGTCAGATCACGAAATGAACCATTTTGAAATTACCAGAAATGTCCCAATAATGACGTAATATGCAAATTACGGGTCGCCATTATCTACAAATAGCAATTTTCCGAATATCTCAACCAATCTGTTGATAAATGAACAATAAGAATGACTGACCTTATGTTTGAGGTTCACAGATCAGAGGAACACATTTTTGAACAATTACCAGATCTTTCCATGATGACATAATATGCAAATTTGGGTCGCCATTAGCTAAAACTCCATATTGGGTATATCTTGGCCAATAGTCCACATACCGCCGCACATAAGATGACGAGACCTATGTTTTTGATTGTCGAGGATAATTTAAACGACCCTAATTTAAAAGGTACTCATAATTTATTTTCATTGTCACTAACATTTCACCTGCAATACTAAGAATATGCAAATTAAGAGGGGGCCTTCAATGTCATAGTCCTCGTATTGAGGTAATTGTAAGAACGGGTTGTTATATTATCTATAATACTCTAGCGTGATGTGACCCCGTTTTGCTGGAGTGAAAACCAAGCGATCAGATAATATGCAGTGTGATATCCATATTGTATCATGGTAGTTGTAAACCCTCAGTATATTTAAAGGAACTACAGGAGAAAAATTTACTTGGCCAAAGACGTTCTAAACCATCCCAAAACAAGTTATTAACATTAGACTTACAAATCTATACTCATTAAATAACTGTATTATGGTATTTTCTCTTTAATTCAATGTGTGCCAATACATCACGACTATGAAACACTTAGACAGTGGACATGTTTTAATCAAGCCAAAAAGAAAGTCTGGAAAAAAGTGAAGAAAAGGATTTTCGGTCCTTCGACGATCCGTCATTGTGACTAATCCATATGTAGCCATAAAAATCAAGAAGGCAAATAGAACGACTATGTTCGTATGCCAACCAGAAAGGCATTTGTTCAGTCTTGTGGACAGTGGATCTCATATCTTCAACCAGAGTGAGATCTTGTGTTATATTGGTTACCCTTGCTTTTGTGTGTGTGTGTGTGCTCTTGCAAGTAGGGGTGGTGTATGTGTGTGTGTGATATGAAAACGAAAACTATCGTTCTGAGAACCTGCTGAAACGCATACAGAAGGACCCAATGAAAGACCATCTCTCCTTAACACAAGGTAGATACCACAAAAATAGCAGTTGCATTATGGGAATAAAGTGTTTCTGTCAACGCTAATGCTCACGCTTACACCTCTGGAAACATTGACATGTGTCAAGGTGGTGCTCTCCTTCGCCACAGGCTTTCAATGAGTCCATCGACCCTTGAGTTATGATTTTCTGGTGTGGAAGTCCCAGTGCAGAGATGAAGGCCCTACTCCAGGCACGGCATCTGACTTGTGCCAATACACTGATAAAAGCCATACAAAATAGACTTGCATATGGTAGTATACATAGATCGTTGTCATTCTCAAAAAATGGTGTGAATGAGGAGCCATCAGGAAAATTTGGGCCAATGCACGTGGAGTGAAATGGTGGGGGAAATTTCTGGTGTGTGACTTTCAAGCTAGCTGGACCCTGCCAACTATTCCCCCGGCAGAATTATTGTCTTATGGCTTTCGACTCCGTTTGACGTCTTGTATTATGATCCCTACAGCACTGTTGACAATGTTGCTGCATGGACATAGTAGAGATTTATTCGAGTTATCCATTTTCCAAGTGGCATATATGATGTTGTCTTCGGTCAGAATTTGAGGTCTAGGTTGGGCCTATTGCTTGATTCATGACAAGGGCCTTGACCAGGGCTGTTTTAACTCCAAAACAAAATCAAAACGTCAGAGTGCCCCAAACCGGTGGAAACATTGGTGATCATTGCTTGCTTTGGGAACATATAATATGAGCTGATGTCCATTGTCCACTCTGTCATTGCAGTCCGGTCTTGCCCATAGACGTTCTTAAACATTGCGCTTATCTCTAAGTCATCTTTACAAGCTATTACCATGCAGAGGAACCGGATATGGTCAGCAGGTATGAATTTCTCAGACGCCAGCTCCATGTCGTCGACTGTGTTAGAGAACAAGGAAGGTCTGTGGACCCATGGAAAGCCTGCTGAATATTACGAAGGAGAGCGACATCTTGACAATCGATAAAGTTGAACCAGACCCATTTTCTGGGCCCGTGACTCCCTTTGCTCTTACAAGAGGAGTAGACTTGAGGGTGCTTAGTGGGTATACGCCAATAATCTCTACTTTGTCACGGGAAATAAATTCTGGTGGGAAGATGGGTCCACCGGAAGACAATCTACGAGGGGGGGAGGGCGATGCCTCTGTGAAGTCGATACTTCCGGTTGTGTATCATCTCCCAGCAGATGATGATATTCAACTCGTTCAAGAGCAGAGTTTTTTGCTGATCACAGTTAGGTATGATCACAGACTGATAACATGCGATATGGGGACTTATATGATTGTCGGAGATGTCACTCCATATGAAGCTGCTCCAATCTTTATCCTGCAGTTCCTTTAAATTTACTGATGGTGTAAAACTACTACGATGCTTAATGCTTTTTAAAAGTATTTAATGAGTACAGATTTGTAAGTCTAAATGTTGATAATCTTGTTTTGGGATGATTTTAGAAACGTCTTTGGCCAAGTAAATTTTTCTCCTGTAGTTCCTTTAAATATACTGAGGGTTAAAAACTACCATGATACAATATGGATATCACACTTGCATGTTGGCAGAGAGTTATTGGAGACTGTGGAGTTCTGTTCTTCACGTTGCTTTTCGGCATCATTGATAAACAAACACAGGATCTTAGTCTCGCATTAGGTATCATTGCATACCTTGGATTTAAGAGAATGTTATTATGATATTATGATAATCATAAATTACTTGGCAAAAAGTTTCTTATAATTACCCACAAACGAGGTATCGCATTGAAAAACCCTTAAATTTGCATTTAGTCTTTAGTATTTGCAGGTGAACCTGTTTTAATGACAAAATAAACATAATTTATGAGTGCCTTTTAAATTATACTCGGACCTAAAACATAGGTCTTGTCATCGTATGTGGGCAGGTTGTGTGGATATGGTCACGATAGGCCCAAATAGGAAATTTTGGGCTAATTGTGACCATAATTTGCATATTATGTCATCATGTGGACATTCTGGTATTTTCAAAATGGTTCCATTTTGATCTTTGACCCACCAACACATAGGTCCCAGCCACATTATTGTGTTCATTATCAACAGTATTGGTTGAGATATATCAAAAATTGTATTTTTCGCTAATGGACGACCCTAATTTGCATTTTACGTCACATGTGGACATCTAGGAATTTCAAAATGATCCATTTGATCTTGGACCCTCGAAACCTAGGGTCCAGTCACTCATTGTTCATTTATCAACAGTATTGGCCGAGATATTTGAAAATTGTATTTTCAGTTAATGGCGATAATAATTTGCAAAAAATTTGCATAAAAATGATTTGTGTGGGACACTTTTTTGATTTTTTTAACATAGCTAATCGTTTTCTAGGACTTGTTACTGAGATAGTGACATTGATTAGAAGTTATTTCAGGGGGGTGCCGAACACCCCTTCTACCCACTAGACACAAGTCTGGATTAGTATGTGCCTCCCGTACTAGTTCAGGTGATGACAAAAATAATTGATAGATTTTTCACCCAAAATGGAGTACAACCTCAGATCGAGGGTTGAAAATCAGAATGACGTAACTCAGCTCTGAAAGAAATATTAAAGATTTCTTTAATATTTTATTTTTTTCTTATTAAAAATTGTTCTTTGTTTACTAAAGTGATAAATGTTTGCTTAACAGTACATATATGAGCTTTATGGAGAGGTTGCAATTTGAGTAATAATAGATTTGCTTTAGATAGAAAAATATAAATAAAAATTAGCCTGTTGTAGTACACTTTAAGTATGTTTTAAAAGATGTCTTTGCGGTATGAAGAATATATCTGCTGCAATTATAGATTGCCTATTAGCAGAAATTAACTAATAAAGTTGCCCAATGGAAGTCGCCATGTTCGGCATTGTGACGTTGCTCGGCATTGTGACGGTATATGATTGAGACGACAAAGATACTCTTGGACAGAAAATCGGATGATATAGTAGCGAGAGTCCATCATGAAAAAAGCAGAGTATAGAGTAAGAGTTAACGATCGATTTAAACAACCTGGGGGCGGATTCTGAACAGAATAAGTGAAAAGGTTTGGTTGTGTCATTCCACTGACTTACTTATTTCAAGGACATGCTATGTTTACTACACACATCATGTTCTATGTTTCTCGTGCGGCCGATCAAATGGCTCTGCAATCATACGGACAAGATAGCTCCAACAGGTAAGGTAAGCGCTCGACTCCAGGTGTATTGTAAATCCATGCGTTATAGGCTGTGTTCGAGCCCCTGTAGAATTCAGCTATCTGGTAATTTCCCTGGACAGAAATTAACCGCTGGTTGTCCCGATTACCCGCGTATTGGGGAAGCTGAGGCCCGGCAGCGATGGTATCTCGATGTATGTTTGCTGATAAGGGAAAGCGCTGTCCCGATCTGCTGAATCCCTTGAAATGATGCTTAACATGGTTATTGGTTTGGTTGGCCTACAGTTGGTTGGGGCCAAACCCAGTGATCCGCGACCATTGTGACAAGCGATTAATATTATTATGACTAAACATTTTACTTTATTATCAATAAAATATAATGTCATTTTTCTGACTGAAAGGACATTCTTTGAAACAAAAAATATTGATAATGTTGAAGCGTAAAGTAGATCAGCTGACATTTCGCTTGTAAACATCAATTTCTCAAAAGCAGTCTTACAGCAGCATTCAAGAAATTCTTTAATTATTTCTTGCAGGCTGAGTTACGTCCTTTGATTGTCAACCTTCGATATGAGGCTTGGGTCGCACTGACACGGACCCAAGTTTGGTGGTGATCGTTAGCATTTGATTGGTTTTAGCAAAAAAACAAATGAATGGATAAATTTTCAAAGAGTGCCCTCTAATGCGCCCATATGGAACTCTTACCCCAATTGGAATACAGCACATATGAACCTGGCCAGTGGGTCTTCTGATCAAATTTGGATGCAATTGGCCAGGCGTTTGTGCAAGAGAAAACTTTCTCCAAAACTTTAATCTTGGAAAACATGGGGAGATGGCAGACAAGGGGTGTGAAATAACTCATTTTACAAGGAGAACCCGTTCAACGAAATAATATTAAACAATATACACTATGAAATAATATGGACCACATATCGAGTGGTTTCATAGAAACCGAAATTTATAACACCAACAATGAATTAAAACATCTAGTCTGAACATGTGCTATTTAAAAATCGCGAGAGTGTATAACTGTTATGCGATACGAACCGCCATGTTTAGGTCATACAATGCCATAGGAAATACACATTATGAACGAATCATGCGTGAAGATGAAGATGTATGACGCTTACTGTGCCGTCCGTATCGCATAACAACAAAATAATCCCATATACAGTAGCGCGAATTTCAAAAGAGCATGGTCAGACAAGCTTTTAATTCGTTTTTTATGGTTAGTATAATTCTGTTTTCCCATGAAACCACTCCATATGTGTTCAATATTGTTTTTATAGCGTATATATTGTGTAAGTTTTCCTTGTACAGGTTCTCCTTTAAGAGGATTTCCTCATTTTGAATTTTATTCTTTGTAGTTCTGTATTTGAGGCATCGAAATCCAACCAGAATTACTATTGGATATACAATGAACTTTAAAAACTCACTTAAGTGAGTGGACCTTAGTATCAAAAAAGTAACGGGACTATGATCAAATAAGAATTTCTGAAGCAACTCAAGACAAAAGAGATTTTTAGTTTAGAAATGAGTATTAAATACCTTACCTCCTGAAACACAGGTTCCCATTGTTCTCTAGGTCTATAGCATCGTGTCCTGCCTAAGGACCTTTTGTCTATTGCATCCACTGACAAGTACTTGCCCTACCCACTTTTAAGAAGCAATCCTTTGTCTCCGATACTGGATGACGTCAGTTGGCTCTGACGGAAAAGGACCTTCTGAATGCCTGCAATATAACATTTATTTAAAAAAAAAAAAAAAAAAAAACATTTCCTTTTTTAAATTCTTTTTAAGCAATAATAGCACATTTTGTTGAAAGGATGGGCCCCCAATTTTTCAAAAAATTTGAGAGTTTTTTTTAATTTTATTACAATATTGCTAATTGGCTATAATCTGAGAATAATTGTTTTGAACGGATCGAACATCTGCTGCGTGGTGCGTGAAGTCGCACTGCTGCATACACGCATATTACCATGATTAAAATAGGTACACAATATGCCCGTTACTGGTCACACCAGCCGGTACTGCGTACAACTTAGTTCAAACAAATTGTTAATCGACGGCGACATATAGTTAACTCTTCCTATGACAATGGTAACGCTCCAACTTCTCCCTGTGTCGCAGCAAGATGATTTTGTAATTAGATAATAATATCGTATCCCAAAAATATTCACTGCTTCCAGGGAAAACGTTTCCATATGAACTAGCGGGACGTAGTGCCCTGTAGAACGTCAATGCTCATCCATTAGCTGTCCGTTGGTTGAACTCAAGTCAAGTTAGGAGAATTTCACAAATTGTGCTATTTCATATGGACAAGACAGAATTTTCACATCCAAACCGCTGCTGTTCCGATTAGGATTGGGGGTCGACGCCACTAATTACAAAATAAATTCTTTTATGATCATGCACACACTTTTGAAGGCATACCATTCACAAGGCCATAGTTTTACGAGATCAATTATCACCACACTGTGCATAAATTTTACAATTTTACAATTTGGGGAGGCCTCTTCAAATATGCTATTCTTTGTTTTTGCAGGAGCAACAGTGATTTCCAACATCCATATAGGGCCCTTGCACCAGCTAAATTATGTTGAATGGATTTTTTGTTTGCCCTCCAGATCACCCAAGCATGAGAAGAATCCAAACATGCACCTGGTTCCCCTGAATATTTCAGTTATTCTATTTCTGCAGGTGATGTCCTTTTTATCTCTGCCTTTGTATTCAAACATTCAACGGGATGAGCGTAACCTTATTAACCATTCCACATTCCGGGCTAACCTTGATAATTACTCCATATAACCCCATCCAGACCCGACATCAACCTCAGCTTGTCCACACATTCAAAAACCAATGGTTCCCACCAACCATGACTGGGCAGTCACACGGAACTCCAGCAACATCCAGACAGTCCTAAACATAATGAAAATCTGTCTCAACCTCCGTCTATGGAATGCCCTCTGTCCGTCAAAAAGACGGTCCTCTATTTATGATGACATATTGATATGATTGGACATTTTGTGATAACTGAAACCTGTGCTGAAAGCTGATCATTTGTCATTGCTGAGATTCTGCCTGAGGGATATTTCTTCCTGCCTGCACTTTCCCATGAATCTGATGACCAGGTGCGTATTGGGCTAAGCCCAAACCTTGCCCTAAACGTCAAAACCCCCACACGCATTAACACACCTTTCTTTTGAGCACGCCTTGTGTGGGTAATAAATAAAACAGTGTTAGACTCATCCCTGTGTATCGTCCACCACCGTCCAGGGAAAATGGTCTCAAAATACGTCCAATCTAAATGAGTTTGATACGCTTTCCTAAGCATTGCTTGTTCCCTCTAAAACGATACTGCTGGGTGAATTTCAACGTGCATGTCGACCGCCCCCGCAAAAACCGCGGAGATCGATTCATTTTTTGTCGATTCTGGCTGCTAATGGTTTTCATCACATATCCCTGGCCCTACCCATAGATGGTCACACTCTGCGACCTTGCATATCTCGTCTTGAAGGATGGATTAGTTGCCGGGGTGGGGCCCTCTTGCCTTTGTAGCTCTGATCTCGTTTGGATTATTGTACGATTAGCCCGAATCATCACTCATGAAACTATGTGCACGACATCAAATATAACGAACTTGACAAGGACTCTTTCCTCCAAATGGACATTTCATCCATGATGGCAGTCTTGACGCTGTCGTGATGGCTCATTGATGAGTGCTTGGTCAACATTTGAGGATTCTTTAATTAGTGTACTCGAATCCCATGCACCTCCTCAACACGTCCCGCTATTAGCCCACGATCACCTTGTTTAATCAAAGATAATTGAATGATCCAGACGTGAACGTAGACGTTTGCGATAAAATGGTTAAACTAGAAATAGTGGTCGTTGGAGCATACACTGTCAATCAGCAGTGACTGGGTAAACTCCTCATCCTGCTAAGAGGTTTTATTACAGAAGAAAATTAGAAAAAATGCTACAACAAAACCATGTTTGCTACTCTGAATAAGCTTTTGAACCCCCAACCAAACAACTTCCTACCTGTAATTCATCTACTGACTCAGTAGCTCATTTTTGCCAGTTTTTCAGCGACAGGTCTACAAATCAGACGGGAACCTTGAACTTATCCAGTCCCTAACTTCGCATGACTATTCCAAGTGGAACAATACTTGATGAGACCTTTCCAATACATGATTTTAATCCAGGTCACTGTTGAAGAGTAACCAAGGTGATTTGGTCACCGTCCATCAAAATCATGTTCCCTTAGACACCATTCCCTTGGTTGTTACTTGTTGCAACTCTGTTCTACATTTAACACTGATCATTCCCAGGCTCTCCGCCACTGGGTGTTTTTTCCCAGCTAAGCTCCCAGCTGCTGTTACACCCATTCCAAAAGCCTTCCTAGAACAAGAGTGCTCAAAACTATCGCCCTTTGTCAAATTTTAGCTGCTTGTCTAAGTTCATGGAGAAAATCGTGAGTGCCCAGATAAAGATCATCTTGTCTCAAATGACTTAATTAGACGTTTCAGTCACTTACAAAGAACGACACAGCACTGACAAAAAACGCACTTCTGCGGTCAAGAACCGATATCCGCAATGCAATTCACACAGTAGGCAGTTTCGATTGTGCTGTTAGATCTTTCTGCAGCTTTTGATACTTTTGATCATGCCATTCTTTTGGATAGGTTCGTGATACTTTCATAAATTCAAGGTACTGCCTTACAGTGGATTCGTTCTTAAACCTGCAGAACCGCTCCTTGTTCGTTTGCGATTGGGAGCAATTCCAACAAGCTCATCTCCCTTCGGTTCTTCCTCCGGGTTTCTGTGGTCGGAGCCTCTTTTTTCATAATGTACCCATAACTGTATCGCATCAATCATCCTGAAGCACAATATTGCTTACCACATGTATGCTATGATGTACAGCTCTATTGACATTTGATCCTAGATTGATGTGATGCCAACCAGGCGTCAAACTCCTCTCTCGCTTTGTATTGATGAAATCAGTGATTGGGATGCGCTGTAACAACTCAAATTGATGATAAAACAGAATTTTTCATCGCATTTCAATTCCTATTACACAAGTCGCCTCAAAGATATACCATCAGGTCGGGACCGGGATGTTCCCCAGTGCTCGGCAATTAGAAACCTTGGTGTCGTGTTTGATCAGACATGGCTAGACTTAACATTTAAGGTCATCATTAAGTCTGTTACTTCCACTTCGCAATCTTTACCGATCCCGCCCTTTAATCACCTTTGAAATAGTTGTCATCATCTGGTCCGTTCACTGATTTTATCCTCTCTTGACTATTCCAATTCACTTTTGTAAATGGGAATGGTCGCCAGAGATCGGAGTAAACCTCAGATTTTTGCAGAATAGATCAGCCAGGCTGTGTTCATATCTGATAAAGGACACCAGCCCACCACTCCTTACAGAGCTCCAGTGCTACCAATTAGTGAGAGCGTTGTCTTTAAGCTGCTATTACTTACAAGGGCATTTACGGACAATTGCCATTACTTGTCCGAATATCTCTCTTTGTATATTCCTGGCAGGCAGGGAGTGCGTTCTGCAGATGACAGACGCTCCTCAGGGTTCCCGCACAAAAGGTCAGTGGTGACAGGGTTTCGCAATGCGGCCCCTAGCCTATGGAACTCTTTGCTATCTCTGTTCTCCACTCCAAGTCCATGTTACTTTTAAGAAAAGCTCTAAAATTTCACTATTTCTACGAGTGATTGTGTGCTTAAATGTGTTTTTTTATGCCTCACATGATATTTAATTATGCAGATGTTTTTCTTTTTTGATTTTATAGTTTGATGTTAAGTACTAATCTCATGAATTACAACAGGTATTGTAAAGATGAACCATGTGTTAGGCTAAATAGTAATACTCTCTATAGGCCAGTCAAAAATAGAATGAATGCTGCCTTACCCAACACTAATTGCAACATAATCAATTCCAACAGAATTGTATGGAGAATACCTTTAAAAACAACATATCGAAAAGTCTATAATCAAAGGAGTGGAAACATATATTTTAAGGGGGTAAGGTTTATTACGGGGTCAAGATATGAAAAGGATCAAAAACCACGTCGAAAGGTATGCCAACGTGTTCGGTCCATTTCCAGGATTAACAAAAAAGGGATAGTTTGCCATATCTGCAAGGTGTAGTTCAATGTTATGAGTCAAAATAGGTTCAAGTCACAATGGGGGTAAATTTGCAGAATATCCGTTCGTTATAAAAATGGGTCAAATTGTTGTATAATGGTAAGAACCCGAAATATACTGGTTGCACCATGCATCTATAATATTCGTTGCATAATTGTAACGCAAAATGGGACTGGGGGCTACAGGGTCTATGGGGGTCACTTGTCATAGCTCTGTAACTCTTATATAGAAAGTTCAAACAAAGAATCTATTTACTGATTTATTTATCTAGTGGGACAAATTAACAGTTTACACCCAGTCCGATAAAATCGGACCATTCTATGATTTTACCCAAGGATGAACTGAACTGTTATGAGCCGATGTACTAAAACTATAACGCGGAGATAGGGGCAACTATACCTTTTTTTATACCCTTAGAGTAGCCCAATAAATTGGTACATATTAAATCAATTCGACAATTCTAATTTTTACCCCGTACAAAACTTGCCCCTATTTCTACATGTTCCACTAGGTGATTTTGGTAGATTTTAATAGATTATTTTGGGACTATGTCAGAGTTATTAACACCAAATTGCTTTGTCTGTTGCAATTTGTGGGGGTCAAATCATAAAATATTGGACTCTATTTTGTAAAGCGCTTTGACCTTGTTTTGAGAAGGCGCTATATCAAATGCGTTGTATGTATGTATGGCCTGCTTGGGTTCTGGAGGCAGGTCTGGCAAGATACTATGGGACCTGCGTGCAAGGCCCTATGTAGCGCTAAAAAATTGGCTGAATTCAGATTTGCTTAATAGGAAATTCTTTTTGATGGGAAAGCTTTCACCATTGCAAAAAATCAGGGCTTCAATTTTGTAAGGGGACACCTCATATAATGTATATGAATCTTTCATTGCACATTTAATCAAAGTATAGATCATGGAATAGGCTAAAAATATTGACTGTTTGAAGGTTGTGGGCAGAGCTATACACACAAAGGTGTCACAAAACTGAATTACTAGACAGTATAATAAAGTCTATCGATGGTTAGCAAATGACAGCATTCAGTAGTGTGACCCACTTTAGCACTACATATTCAATGGTGTGAAGAAACTAGCGTCCTTTTGTATCGTGCTGGGACGTGTAAACGTTTAAACGTTTACACGAACGGAAGGGTCAATACACGTTTGAAAATTCACTACACGTTTACACGTCAGCAAAACCATACTAACTTTTTCCGTATTATTTTAATTGCTGAAATCTAACTTTTAACTGAGGCGGGTTGAATTTGGTGAAAATTCAAGTTAACCGTCCAATGCTCTTCTAGAAATGGTTTCCGACTTTACGGAAAAAGGGAAATCCCCGTGTACCAAGTTCTTGTACGTGAGTGGAAGCAACTTAGGCATATACACCGCATTAACAGGCCCCCAATTACGCGGTGTTTCAATTACAGCGGGATCTCCAAAAAAGTAAAATGGCAGCGGTAATGGCAGCTCCCACAGTTATTCGTCGTTTGGGATCTTTAGGATATTCAACTGCTTTATCTTGGTTTAAAACCACTAAACATAGGTAAGTACAAACAAAATTTTTGGTTCAAGAGGATATTTATGATCGAAGGCAAAGCCGGGTAGGGCACCGGATTACGAAAGATTTTGGTGCAAAACTTGCATTTTCGTGGTGGAAGCGCCAAATTGGCAACAGTAGTAACTTTTTTTTGGTTTTTTAAATTCAATCAAACATTCAGGTAACATACATGTACACATCAAGCTAGCTCAAAACAATATAAGATACATGATATAGTAAAAAAAAAAAAAATCCTTTACTTCAAGTAAATAAGACTCATCAGAAAAAATAGATTATAAAAATGAGGAAGGGAGGGTGAGTATTGACCGGCCAAAAAAAAAGTAGATTAAAAAGAAGAAAATACATAAGCGACGCCCGGCCGAAAACCTGCGTAGTATGAGAAAAAAAAAGATGCCTTAGTCAACAACTCCCTCTCCATTCAGAAGATCTGACATGAATAAAGACCATATGAAGGGAGGTTGAAAAAAATTCGATACCACAGTGAAACATAGAAAATAAAAAATACTACCCAACAATTGCACAAACACCCACCCACACACACACTCGCACTTACACTCACACACACCCACAACACAAAGACAAAAACCAAGACAAGAATTTCACGGTTCTCGAGAGCAATGATTGATTACAAATTCGCATAAAGACAAAGTATTTCGAGAAAGGAATGGGGAGGGAAAAAAACATATACAATCTCGTATAAAAAAAGTACATTAACATAAAACATTGATACATATGATAATAACCAAGGCATTAATTTGGACAAATTAGATAGCCAAAAAGTATACATCAGTATAAGACATGAAAAATATTCCAAACTTCATCAAAAGGCAGCAAAATATTTTGTATGGAACAGAGGTGGGCTTGCAAAGAATTAAAAAGGTTAAGATGATTAAACATCAAAACACATGTATACAGAAAACACTAAATACACAATTAATAAAAAAAAAAATCGACAATTAAAAAAAAAAAAAAAAAGGCTTAATCTAAGTCCACAGGTGTTAAACCCAAAAAAAAGCTTGTGGTTGTGAGAGAGAGGAAGAGAATCACAATTGGAATCTACATACAGCGTTACAAATTCGTGGGGAAGAAAGTCATAACACCACAGTCGTAACTTGATATGAACGTTTACAGTGTAAACGAACGGAAATACCGACCGTGTAAACGGATAGGAAATTAAACTGTAACACTCCATGCTCGATTGTGTATATGTGCTACAGTAAACTGTTATCATTAAAGGTGTTTGTTCCGAATTCACCTTTGGGACCCCCAATTTACCTGGAAGTAGTATCAACTGTGATATCAGATTTTACA
>JAMKCH010029806.1:0-35214 GCA_023653785.1 Ophioderma brevispina | reverse complement strand
TCCCCCAGAAACCATATTTGAGTAATAAAATAGGCCTACCCACACCGTGACAAAATTGAAAGAGACGATAATGAAATAATGAAAATGACGACTTTGCTTTGTCTATACGCCGGTCTTGATATTGACGGGCGAATTCGAAGAGCAATTGGACGAAATCAATGACACAAGTTGAAATACCAATGACACCAAACCTGAAAATCAGTACCGGAAATATTAAATTGGATTTGTGTTTCGCGCGATTCATTTTAGGACGGAAATTCCATATTGTTCTGTTTTATTAAAATCAAAGTTAAACAAGTGCCGAAAGTTAACCGAACAAACTATAGAAGCACAAATAACAAAAGTAAGCACTTTCTACTGAAATATCACAACGGTACAAATATAAATGTTAACACCAAAGTCTGGTGTTAATTAACACCGAAGGGAGTGGTCCAGTATGACTCAGGGAGAGTGTTAATTACACCAGTAGTGTCAGTTTGACACCCGGCAGTGTTAAAAATGATTAACACCATACGTGGTGTTAGTTAACACCCAAGCAGTTATATCATACATTGTAACACCAAAATTGGTTGTTATATGGTTTCCAGTTAATATAAAAGTTTCGAAATGTTACATTGATTTTATAAAACAGACAATTGGAATTGTCCTAAAATGTGAATCGCGAGAAACGCAAACCATTTAATTTTTCGGTAACGGATATTCATTTTGGTCATTGTATTTTTTCAACTTTGTGTCATTGATTTCGTCCAATTGCTGGTCGAATTCGTCCGTCAATATCAAGAACGACGTATAAAAAGCAAGTTCGTCATTTTTCATTGATATTGAATTATCGTATCTTTCAATTTAGTTCCCGGTGTGTAGGCTATATAAATTAAATATGGTCTTTGGGGATGGTTCTGAAATGTTTTTTCCTCCAATGTATCTTCAAACGATGCTCATTTCTGCATTATCTTTTTTCTTTAATATTTCGCCTAAAATTACGCAAATAAGTGAATTTTCCAATTTGTTAAATAAGGAAATATTCAACTCGATAAAAAATGAATCTTGAATCTTGAAAAAATATGTATTTATTGTTGTTTAACTTTTATTTTGAATTTTTTAGGATTTTGACTATTTTGGCTGAAACCGTTTAATCAATGACAGAATTTTAACCCTTATGACCACCCATAGGATAGAAGTTTATTCAACTAAGCAAGTGCAATACGCACCTTTTTCTTAGCCGAAGGCTGCTTTTTTACATGCACTATTAATTGATGCTGACATAAGGTGACGAAAACAATCATGAAATAAACACTTTATTAATTAATATTACCCGACGAATTAGGAAAGACAAAGTGCTTGAATTTGTCCAGGTTTGACGAATATCAACGAAACACATGTGAAATACAATGACACAAAACTGAACACAGTACTGAAAAGTTAAATCGAGTTTTGTGTTTCTCGCGACTCACATTTTTAGGACGAAATCAAATTGTCGGTTAATAAAATCAATTACACAAGTGCGATAATTAAATGAGCTTTTCTCTTGCCAACTAACATGGTGTAACTCTAACCACCAGTGGGGTGGTCCGTATTGACTCAGGATGGTGTTAAATTAACAACCCATGGTGTTAAAGTTAACACTCCAGTTTTTGCAGTGCACCATAATAGAAGATTATCCAATAAGCAATAGTGCAAACTCCACCGCACCTCTTTCTTCGACGAAGGCTTGCTCTTTTATGCACTATTAATTGGCAGGCCTAGTCAGGTGAGGACCCCAATCATGAAATAAACAATTTATTTTCATATACCGATTAACGAGAATATGAATGACAAGATTCTTAAAATCAATTATAAAAGACCAAAATTGCGTTTTTTATATTCAGGAGTCATCGCCACGGGACGAATGTGTCAACGGATTTGACGACTATCGACGACACACAGTTGAAATACAATGACACAAAAATTAACATCAGTACGAAAAGTTAAATCGGTTTGCGTTTCGCGTATTCACAATTTTAGGACGAAATTAATGCTGTTTTATAAAATCAATGACACAAGTGCGAAAAGAACTGAGGAAAAGCCTTACTTCAATAGGAGGCTTTTTTATTCCTGTCAGTTCATTAAAAGTTTTTGGGGCGTGTCGACTATTCCATTCGTTCTGAGAGGGTGTATGCTTTACCCACTATTCAATAAAAGTTCCTAAGTACATGTCGGATCAGATTAAGGCCATCATTAAAACTGTCCTTGTTACACGAAGAAAATAATCAAGGTACTGCACTGAATAAATTCCAACAACTTGAATAAACTGAAGCATTCAAAATAATAAAATGATACGAATAAGGAATTATTACCTCGCCCAAAGTTATTTGTCATTATTGCTGGAAAGGAAGAATCTCCACTATCATAATCCTCCACCATTTTACAAACAACATCTGGAATTTCAATATATGACATATGTTGTTGTTTTTTCCAGCATGATTTCTCTAATCACAACTGCTTCCATGCATTTTCCTTCAGTATTTTTTGTCACTAAGGAATATTAGAAATATGATACGTTTAAGCTGTTTACATTTATCGTCTTGTTACAGAAATAAGGTTTGACGTCTTTGTTGGTCCAATCACTATATCTACGTAGCTTAGAGTTTTGGTACTCATAACAAACTCCACCATATTTAACTTTTCCTAAATCCTCCTCCTATTAAGCGGTTACCCAGCCTCGGTGTTCATGACACTTATCCCTTTTTTGATGTCTCCCAACAAAGGATCCGATAGCGTGTCCCTCAACTGTAAGACAATCTATTCATTGAATCTGGTATGAAGCCTTTTATAAATTCGATACAAAAAGGTTCCTGTAAAATGGGTTTATAGTCATCTTATTCTGCTGAACAAAGTTGAGCATTTCAATCCGGTAATACCTTTAGTGTTATGATCTCAACTCATCCCCTCCAGATGTGTCCGTACCATCGACAATATATACGTGTACTGACAGGAATAAAAAATCCAGACTTATAACACAATTAACATTACAAACAATTACAACAATCTGATTTACCATTAATCTTTCACATGACGGGTCGCCAAATATGAACATTAAAACGTAACATCATGGCCGGATTCGAACGCGGGTAACTTTGATCAAATTTTCTACCCAAGTACGCACTGGGCTGGGACTATATAGATGAGGGATGACATTGTAATTGAGATAATTTTTTTAGAGATATTAAGTTCATTCTTACCTACCCAGATAACTTCCAATATTATTTGTAATCCCAACGCGATTCGTGTATAATATGGGATGCCGTCCCGATTGCCCTCCTACAGAAAGCGATAACAACCTTCGAAATAACACTGCAGATTTTATCTAATGCTTTGGATTGTCAACGTTTCCTTGTGGAATGGCTACGTGTGGTATAGTTGGATGGAGGCATCAAGTTGTGAAACGAGGTTTGTTCGTATCGTATCCGGCCAGGTGTATGGTTTTTTTTTTTTCCCCACGCGCTTTATATTATGTTCGCAGTCGTTCTGAGGGAACGATTATGGGGTTGTCCACCAGCATGCTCAGAACTACAATACTTCACACTTTTTGTTCTTTGGTTGAATTGCCAGAGAAGAAACAGGTTAACCTAGTTGCAAGGGAGGTAAGATTATTAACTGTCGATAACTATATTATTACCAGCGATATGGGTATGGGGTGAGGACCGATCACAAGCCTCCTTTAACAGGGGCGGAAGGTTCTGTTTCGCCTCGCCCCTCATTGCATGGTCTTAGAAACATAACTGAAATTAATTATTAATCAGGGGTTAATGACTAATTGGAAGAGGATGTCGGTGATCAAAGAACAGTGCGTTTTTAATGGTTGCATACATCGCTTCTTTTTGGTGGGGGTTTGTATCAATAATTTTTGGTAATCAAATATCATCATGTAAGAAAAGCCCCTCTTCAACATACAATATTAAATTCCTTCCTGTATCTTACCAGTTGTTTTTTAGATGTTGGTCATACGTTGGAAGACAAGGTGGCGAACAATTGACTCAATGGTCCCGTTTGCAACGTATTTGGAAAATTAGTACACTAAGTAGGCCCCGGCTCTTGGATGTTGGCATGAGTCAGGTCGGTCATAACGGTGATTCAAAAGTATTAAGTTTTGAACTATTTCATCTTCAAATATCCGTAATAATTCTCTTCTCTATGAGGTTCCGATTTTTGTGTATATTTACTGACGTGCGACTCGACCATCTTGCAAGAAATTCGAAATGTTGCATTTTAAAGGCTAATGGGGCAATGGAACACTGATACAAACTCATTCTATAAAAAGTTCGCATAAATCGGAATCACCCGGCAAATTTTTTGGTAATAATCTTGCCTCAGGATATTAAGCGCATCATAAGAAAAAACTTAAGTTGCTAGATTCACCCTCGGTCCCTTTCAAATCCCTAACCCTTACTCTTCGTAGGGGTAGGAAAAAGTATGTTAGAAAATAGGCCAGAAAAAGGTGATTCACTTATGGAACCACCTTTTAAAATTATCAACATACCTTTGCCGTTGTTTGTGTCATCATCAACGAATTTTATACAAAAATCATATCCTGCCTGGATTATGTATACCCTAACAATAGGAATACCTATCAAGTATCTGTGGGGACGAAAACCACTACTGCCTGGAAGCAAATTTAATCTAATTAAAGCACGTTCCTTTTACATTTTTTGTGATTTTCCCACTTGATGCAAATATAATTTTAATGACTTTGACCATTGTCACTTTCTTTTCAAATGCGGCCGCAGAGATCGAGACAGCTACGTGAAGATTCTTTTGGAGAATGTTCTGTCCGGCACTGATGATAACTTGGCAAAATCCCCAAAGAGAAGTGACGTCACTCGGCTATGCCCTACGATTACGAGAGTTCAGCATTAATGCACCTAATGCGTTTATAGTATAACAGGAAACCGCCAGAAAGATCAAAAAGATAGGAACAACCATTCGGATTGCCCGGATGGGCAAGCCAGAAAGGAATTTAGTCCCTCAGATGTTTGTCCAGGTTAGGGTAATGTCAAGTGTAACAAGAAGGAGGCCGCAGCTCGAGGCAAAGGTACATCCGAAAACATGAAATATTGGTTTCATATGTCAATAGTAGGATCTAAACTAGTCCTGTTCTTAGAGTCTTGTAACCCTTTGCCGATTAGAAATTTGTAACACATCTCAAGTACAAAGGTTTGAGTGTTTGTTGTACAGCCGGACAGGATCCGGAAACTGATTTTAATTGCTGCAAATTGTGCCTTATAAGGAGAGGGGGCAACATAATGATTGTCATGGGTCAAATTTTTTAAAAAAAAAAAAAAAAGAGAAATTGATCCAATCGTGTTGAAAAGTACAACAACGTTATGTGTCTAACCATAATGATTCAGAAAGGTATAGTTTGTAATGTACAGCCAAAAGTTTCCGAGTTATTGTCAAATAGGCAAAAATCAATAATAGGGTGAATTCAGTTGTATAGGGGTCCATTTTTTGAATTTGGTTCGATTTGGATAAAAAAGATGCAAATTATTGGGTGAGTTCATAGTACTAAAATAGGAATAGTTTTTGACTGTTCTTAAATTCTTAGTTTCCGATGTAGGGGGCACAGACGGTCAACGTCCATTGATCTTGTTTCCCCTACTTTGTTAAGCAAGCATTTGCGACACTCAAACTATTCCTTATTTTAATTCTATGTGCTCCACCACAAATTTGTTGCACCTTTTTTTAAATAAATTTTAGTTTTTTTCTTTTTTTGACCCCTGTACAACCGAAATGACCATTTTTTTTATTGATTTTTTGCTGTTTAGGTCGATAACTCTGAAACTTTAGGCGAACATATTAGAAAAAAAAAAAAAATAAAAAAATAA
Source organism: Ophioderma brevispina (assembly GCA_023653785.1). Lineage (NCBI taxonomy): Eukaryota > Metazoa > Echinodermata > Ophiuroidea > Amphilepidida > Ophiodermatidae > Ophioderma > Ophioderma brevispina. The sequence continues at coordinate 29,353 of JAMKCH010029806.1, read as the reverse complement.
ACAAAAAACCCTTATTTTTTTTTTTTTTTTTTTTTTTTTTTAAAAAAAAGCCCCTCCCCTTTTCCATGCTTTGATCAATTTAAAAATGTGATCCCCTGTACAATCTTTGCCTTTGGCCCCTCTCTTTAAGGCACCATTTGCCGCCTTAATGAAATAACATTCAGGGTTCCTGGTCCGGCTGTCTGCGTATGTTCCTCAAACCTTTTGTACTTGAGATGTGTTAGCAAATGTTGGCTCGCTCCCAGGCTTATTGAAAGGTCTTTTCACGAGAGATTTTTGTAGAAGATATTCAACTATTTATTTATATAATTAAACACTTCATAGAAATAAAAGGTCGCAAATTAGCGACATTTTTTTTTTTTTCCGCCTTTAAATCATCCCAAAATATCGACCATTTTGGAACGTAAACACTAAGTTTCAAGTTTATTCTCCAATATCAAATCAATAAATACAACACAACGCAGAATGACGATTAGGGTTGACCAACTAGAGAGCAAAGTCTCGTAAAATATGGCCACCCAATAAAAATAGTAAAGACCATTTACAAACATAAGACGCAACAGTCAGACAAGGCCCCTGGTGGTGAATCAGAATAATATTCCTCGGGAGCCACAGTCCGGGGCTCCCTAGACGATAACGGAATAAAAGCGTGAAACTGTTTACGTGAAGAGTCCAACTGAATCGATTGCCCTATTGTTCACCATTGTTCCCGGACATGAGTACGCCGGACACTTTACGTCTACACCGCACAGCAAGCTCAGACAGACATTAAGAGACACTGCAACTTTGAAAAAATAGTGCACCCTCTAGATTTGTCAAAATGGAAATGTTGCATGGTTTGTAGCTTTATATATTTCAGGGCTCCAACACTTGTAGAAAAGTAGGGAGGTTACCTCGAAAGAACTTTTGTGCAGACTAACATTAACTAGTTGTTTTAAAACTTCCGGATTACGAATCCAGAGGTCGTAAAAAATTCGCAGGGATTGCAAAAAATAGATATTACGGCAATAAAGAATGACGTCATCACATTTTGGGGGAAAAAATCTTGAAATTTTGTTACTATTTTATTTCTGCATATTGAATATAGTCTTCACAAGCTTCCTATTTCACTTTTTTGGAAGCTATTCATATTTACATTTGTGTTAGAGAACTTTTAATTTCATATTTTCCTTCCTATGACACATGTACAACAGAGTTTTCAATTGCAATTTTCAAAACGTACTTTCCTAGTTCTCTGTTTATCGAGGTCTAAAAACGTCTTTTTTCCTCGGTAGCACATATTTATTCGAATTATGCACATTTTTGAACACTTCTCCTCTATACTTGGATGTTCTGAGTAAGAAAATCTAGTTTTGATTTCAAAGTAATGTTACACCAAGTCGTCTATTGGCCAAATTTGATGACGTCATCAAAGTTTGACTCCACGTTTTTTTTTTTTTTTTTTGGGGGGGGGGTGTAAAAAAAAAACAAAAAATTATGCAAAAAAGTTGTTTTGTTTTATAATGATACCTGCATTATAATCTTTAAGACCAAGGCATTTTAGAACACTAAATGATATAATTTACATTGATCTATTGAAAGAAAAATAAATCTTCATTGATGTCTGTCTAAACTGCAACTTCAAACTAATTTTTCCTCATTGTACTTTTTTAAAAGTTTTAGCTTCACAGGTTTGTATACTTTAACTAGTTTTCTGGAATCTGTGAATTATAAAAGGGTTTGGACATAGATTCGAACTTTGGAAGGCTTGATTTATACTTTGAGGTAAAGAATGATGTAACTTATGAGTCACTTTTTTACATTAGTACGAAACGGCCTCTGTTGTTTTAATGCAGTAATATCTGAGGAAGACACTACCACAGAAACATCCCCCTACTACAGTACTTTGAGTCTTGGTAAAAATACTTCATATTAAGAGGGTGATCTCTCAAAAAAAAGGCGATTTTTTTTTACCACCAACGCTTTCTATAAGGTCCCTCAACTGATAGTAAGAATTCCGAAGTATTTTTTTATCAGCGGAAAGATTCCTAATTTACATATATCCAAAATGGATGGTCCGCCATTTTTAACACCTTTGCACATTGTTTGTAATAGTTCTCGTTCTAGGTTGGCTTCGATGGGCTTTTAATCACCTTTAAAAGCGCCTAATATGCACTATTAAGATATTTCCCATAAAATTTTTTTAATTTTTTTAATTTTTTTAATTTTTTTATCTCTGATTTGCATAAATCCAAATGACAGGCAAGCAATGTATTTTTTGCCCTGTATTCTGGTTTTGAATCTTGGTACCAACATTAGATTATTTGGTTTGTGACAGCCAGTTTTGAATTCAATAGTCATAGGCTGTAACAAAGACTGCTAGTTGCCTCATAGATGGTAATCAGCATTTTATGATGGGGGGGGGGGCACTTCCACTCTGATCAGGATCAGGATGTGCCTCGGATAGAGCCCCTTTTTTCAACCGGCTTGTACCAACTGCCACCCCTTTAAGTTATTGTCTGACTTGTTCCCAATGACCCCCCTTTTTTCTTACTCCCTGCTATTCAGCTGTTCCCCCTGTTCCTATTCCCAGCTACCCAGTGACCCCTTTTTATTCAAAAGTCATTGTACCCAAAGACCCACTTTATAAGTGTCATGTTGGGATTTTACTTCAATTGCAGCTCAAATCAATTAATCCACGTCTTCCAATTGGTAAACGCACATTGTCCTATATGTAATTCTTACATACTATAAGTAGTTACCGGCTTTTGCTTGATTTCAAATTACCCAGGTGACAGGATTTTTTGGCAGTTTGAAACTTGTTTTTGCATTTAAATGTTTTTGATACACAATGACCCTCTTTTGCCAATTTTCTAGCCAATAACCCTAAATTAACAGTTTTTATCCACATGTTCCCTTTTTAACTTCATCCCATGCCTCTAGTGTATTGTTCAGTTTGTGTAAACTGAATTACCCCCTTGTTCTGTAAAGGCCTAGCTTTTCACATGGCGGAGGCAAATACCCTTCACTCTAAAAGGGAGTGCCCCCAGGATCGCCTATGCGATAAACCTCAGTAGATGGCATTGCAACGTTGAACTGCAATCTACCAATTCATTACCAGCATTAATATTGTTAGAACTTGTCAGGGTCTTCTTGTAGGTTGGTGCTGTCACTGATGCCTGGAGATTGATATGTAACAGAGCAGATCGCATAGGCTTATGATGTCATACCAATTGATAACTCGTTGATAAATTTCCCAGAATAGAAGAGTCCAAGCATGGTTTCTGGGTACCACTGATGTTACTGGTACCCAATCGGAAGACTGTCTATTACCCCACAAGCTGGGAGATTTTTTACATCCCAAGACACATTAAAGGCCGACTCAGAGATTTCCTATGATGGCGGCCCTCATTTTCCAAAAAAAATCTGTGTTTTTGCATGTACAGAGCTTGTCCATTACTAATCACTGTGTGGAAATTGCTAAGCCTTAAATCGATTCCTTCAATAGAAAAATCACAACTTTGTTATAAATTCCGGATCCGGAATTTTTGTTATACCACGTATTTCCTATGGGACCTTTAAGACTACACATACATGTTTACTGTATCAAAACGAAACATCCGATTCATCTCAAATTTGGAATTGGTGCATTTTAGGTTACTATCTTTAATGCTATTGAACTATATTTTTCATTATTACAACAAAAAAATAACATTTCGAACGTTCTCTGAGTCAGACTGTAAGGTTCTCTTTACGGCCGTAACAGGTACTGTGTAGTTTGATTTGCCAGGCTCGGTCAAGGTTTCTGAAAAAATCCATACAATTGGATCAAGCAAGCCCGTTATAGTCATCGATGGATTCGGCCAGATCTTCAACTGTTAACAACTTTTGTTTTTGGCGCAGCAATAACATTTATCTAAACATAACGTGCTCCTATAATCACTTACAATAACCGATTTTATGGATAAGGACGATATTCTAGGATGCCCAATACTCCTGACAATATCGAAATGGACAATAAATCGATGGCGTCTACTTATTCATTATGCGAGCTAGAAGGGTGTCAGGTCCTGTTTCTTTTTTTTTTAATTAATAATGAATGGGCATGGTAGTGTACCTACTGGAGATGCATACAATTTATGATGAAAGCCAATCGGACAGCTTCGAAGATCTTTCTTAGAAGGTCCTGTCTTAATTGATAGATGTTACAAAACAATAAATACCAGAACTGACCCAGTGGCAATCGCCCGCTGGAACTCGAAAGACCCGGTCGAGAGTTTTAAGAAATTTACACACTGTTTGTGTGCGAAAATGCAAATTGAATCGACGTGTTAAGAACGACGTCAAATCGATTCGCATTTCCGACGACCAATAGTGTTAAATGTCTAAAACTCTCGACGTCTTTTCGACGTTCCAGCGTCGATGCCCACTGGTCATTTCTGGTATTTATTGTTTTGGTTAACATCTTATCAATAGGACAGCCTTCTAAGAAAGATCTTAAAAGCTGGTCCTATTGGCTTTCAGCATAAATTTTTGTATGCATCTCCAATAGGTACACTACCATGCCGTCATTATTATATTAAAAGCAACAGACCGGACCCCTGCCATCTTCGCATGATGAAAGTAAGCTTGCCATCGATATTGTCCCCATTTCCGATATTGTCAGGAGTATTGCATCCTAAAATATCGTCCTCTATCAATACATCGGTTTATTGTAAGTAATTATATGAGCACGTTTGTTTAGATAAATGTTATGATGCTGCCAGACACAACTGATTGTAACTTGAAGATCTGGCCGAATCCATCGATGACTATAACCTTGATCCAATTGGTATTGGATTTTTTTTCAAAACCTTTGCCGAGCCTGGCAAATCACAAACTACACCGTTAACTGTTTACGGCTTAAGAGAACGCTTAAAAGTCTGCTCAGGATTTCGAAATGTTATTTTTTTGTGTAATAATGCAAAATAGTCAACTAGAATTAAAGATAGTACCTAAATGCCACTTCCGAAATTTGAGATGAAGCGGATGTTTCGTTTTGGATACGTATACATTTATGTGTAGTATTAAGTCCCATATGATACTGTGTATAACAAAATCCCGGATCCGGAAATTTTATAACCAAAGTTGTGATTTTCTATATGAAGGAGTCGAATTGTAAGCTTAGCATTCACACATTTGATTAGTATATTGACAAGCATATGTACATGCAAAAAACACGATTTTTTTGGAAATTGAGGGCGCCTCCTCAGGAACTCTCTGAGTCGGCCTTAATGTGTCTGTGGATGTAAAAAATGCTCCCAGTTTTTGGTAATAGATCAGTCTTCCGATGGGTACCCGTACACATTGGGACCCCAGGACAACCCATGCTTGGACCGCTTCTATTTCTTAAATTTATCAACGATCTATCATTGGGTATTACATCCATACTCCCCATCTGCGACTGCTTCATGTACATCTCAATCTCCAGCATCAGTGACAGCACCACACTACAAGAAGACCCTGACCAGCTCTAACAATATAATGCTGTCATGAATTGGTAGATGCTGTTCAACTTGACAAAATGCCATCTACTGAGGGACGATCCTGGGGCACTCCCTATGCGATGTAATAGGTATATGTGCCTCCGCCATGTGAAAAGCTAGGCCTTTACAGAAAAGGGGGTCATTCAGTAACACAACTGAACAAGACCCAGGGAACATTGGGTATGAAGCTAAAAGGGAACCTTGGATAACAAACTGTAATATTAGGGTTATTGGCTAGAAACTTGCAAAAGAGGGTCATTGTTTACAAACATTTAAATGGCAAAACAGTTTTCAAAACTGCAAAAACATCCTTGTCACCTGGTAATTTGAATCAAGCAGAAGCCTGTAACTACTTATAGTATTGTAAGAATTTACAAGTATAGACAATGTGCTGTTACCAATTGGAAGGAAGTGGATAATTGAGTTGAGCTGCAATTTGAAGTAAATCCACATTACACGTACTAAAAGTGGTCCTTTTGGTACATGACTTTTGAAAAAAAAGGGGTCACTGGGTAGCTGGAAATATGAAAAGGGGGACCGCGGAACAGGAAAGAAGAAAACGGGGTCATTGGTATCAAGTCATCACATAACTTAAAAGGGGGTGGCATTTGTCAAGCCGGTTTGAAAAAAGGGGCTCTATCCCAAGGCACATCCTGTCTGATCAGATGTGGAAGTGCCCCCCCCACTCATAACTGCTGATTACCCATCTATGAGGCATCTAGCAGTCTTATGTTACAGCCTATGCTATGAAATTCAAATTGGCTGTCAACAACCACAAGTAAATCTAATGTTGGTACCATATTCAAAACCAGAATACAGCAAACACACATTGCTTGCCTGTCTTTTGGATTTATGCAAATCACGATATACAAAAATTTAAGGCCTGAGAAATGAAAATTATGGGAAATTAGTCTTTCCTAGGTGCATAATTAGGCGCGTAACGTTGATTTAAAAGCCCATCAGAAACCACCTAGAACTAAACTATGCCAACAATGTGCAAAGGTGTTAAAATGGCGGCCATTTTGATATCTGTAAATTAGGTATCTTTCCTCTGATAAAATCCTTCGGAATTTACTATCATTTGGGGACCTTAGAGAAATGCTTGTGTAAAAAAATCGCACATTTTTTTGGAGAATTCACCCTAAATATGAATTATTTTACCAAGACTCCATATTGTAGTAGTGTGTATGTTTCCGTGTAGAGTCTTTGCCTCATATATTACTGCATAAACACATAGGGCGTCCTAATGTAAAAATGTGACGTCATAATTACATCATCTTTACCTCAAAGTATAAATCAAGCCTTCCAAAGTTCGAATCTATCCAACCCTTTAGTATATTCACAGATTCCAGAGAAACTAGGGAAAGTATACAAACCTGTGAAGCTACAAACTTTTAAAAGTACAATGCGAGAAAAATTAGTTTGAAGTTGCCGTTTAGTACAGACATCAATGCAAGAATTTATTTTTTTTCTTTCATAGATCCATGGTAAATTATATCATTTTTGTGTTCTAAAATGCCTTGGTCGTAAAGATATTACTGCAAGGTATCATAAAAACAAAACAAATTGTTTGCAATATTTTTTTACACTGGAATGCAACTTTGATGACGTCCTCAAATTTTGGCCAACGACGACTTAGGTGTACATACTTTTAAATCAAACATAATTTTCTTACTCATAACATCCAAATGTAATAGGAGAAGTGTTAAAAATGTGGAATAAATTCGAATAAATATGTGCTACCAGAGAAAAATCGTATTTTAGACCTCGGCTAACAGAAGAAATTCTTTTTGAGAAAATTCATTGAAAACTCTGTTTTGTACATGTGTCAATAGGAAAATGACATTAAAATTTCTCTACTTCACAAATTGTAAATATGATAATATCTTCCAAATAAAGTGAAATAGGAAGCTTGTGAAAGACTAGATTCAATAATGCAAAAAATAAAATAGTAAAATTTCAGATTTTTTCCCCCAAATTTGATGACGTCATCTTTATTGGCGTATATTCTATTTTTTTTGTCAATCCCTGCGAATTTTACTACCTCTGGATTCGTAATCCGGAGGTTGGAAAAAAACAGTTAATGTTAGTCGGCAAAAAGTTCTTTCGAGTACCTCCCCTACTTTTCTACCGTGCTTGGAGCCCTGACTATATATAAAAAGCCTTTAAACCATTCACACATTTCAATTTTTGAAAAATCTAGAGGGTTCACTATTTTTTTCAAATGTTGCCATTGTCCTCTTTAATGTCTGTCTGCGCTTGTCTTTGCCGGTGTAAGAGTAATAATTGTCCGCTTACTATAGTCCGGGAACATGGTGAACAATAGGGCAAGCGATTGCAGTTGACTCTTCACGTAACGTTTTCACTCTTTTATTCCGTTATCGTCTATGGAGCCCCGACTGGGCTCCCTACGGACTATATTCTGCTTTCACACCGGTCTTGTCTTGCGCACCTTTGTTTGCGTCTATGTTGTAAAGTGTCTTTACTATTTTAATTGGGTGGCCAATATTTTACGAGCGTTGCTCTCTATTTGGTCAACCCTACATCGTAGATTACTCTTTGTGTACTTTTATTGATTGTATATGGAGAATAAACTTTAAACTTAAGTGTTTAACGTTCCAAAATGGTCGATATTTGGAAATTTAAGGCTGAAAATGTCGCTAATTTTTGCGACCTTTTATTTCTATGAATTGTCATTATATAAATCATAGTGAATATCTTTCTACAAAAATCTCTCGTGAAAGACCAGGTCAAGAGCCTGGGAGTCTAGCAGACCTTTGGTAACACATCTCAAGTAACAAAAGTTTTGAGTGATTAATAACGCAGACGCCGGACAGGAACCCCCTGAAATGTTGATATTAAGTGCTGCAATGGTGCCAAAGAGGAGGTTGAACCAAGCAAAGATTGTAACAGGGATCACATTTTTTAAATTGATCCAATCGTGTTGAAAAGTAATACACGTTTGTGTCTAACCATAAGGATGAAAAAAGGTCTAGTTTGTAATATGTAACATCCTAAAGTTTCAGAGTTATAGACCTAAACAGCAAAAATCAATAAAAAGGGCAATTCGGTGGTACATGGGTCCAATTTTAAAGTTGCCCCGATTTTTATTTAAAAAAAGGGGCAAATTCCTTTTTGTGGAGCACATAGAATTAAAATAAGGATAGGTTTTGAGTGTCGCAAATGCTGCTTACAAGTAGGGGTAAACAAGATCAATGGACGTTGACCTTCTGTGCCCCTACATCGGAAACTAAGCATGTAAGGCGGTTCAATTATTGAACCTAATCTTCAATCAAATCACAGAATGTTTTGTCCAGTATTGCGTTTTAAGGACTCTAAGTTGCACACATTCCTACCAACCATTGGATACATTGTCCGGTTCAATCGGTAATTGATATCTTGTGAATGAGCAACTAGTTCAAACACTCCATTCGTGCAAAATAATAGAGCGAAAAAACAATAGGGTGACGTCCAGATGTGTGTTAAGCGGTTAATGTCCTCGGATCGCAACATTCGTTGAAAAATTAATTGTCCCGGCTTCGGGCTCCGACAATTATTTTCAACGAATGGTGCAAATCTCGGCCATTATCTTTTTACGTAAATCCGCCCTTTATGAATAGGGACAACGGACTTCAGATTTCTCTGGCACATTGGCAAAGCCATTGTTATTTTCCATGACGGTAAAAAGCTTTTGAATTGTTTTTCAACGGCCCGGTTAGATTGAGATACAGCCTCTTCGCCAAAGAAATAAAACTCAAACTCTGCTGGGAGCTCATAACTTGGATCGTATATTTCATCATTTATTCAAAAAACGAAGATGAGCAAAATCATGAAAGAAATTTTTTAAAAAAAGAAAAAACCTAAAAAATTAAAAAAAAAAAAAAAAAACCCATAACTTTAATCATATTAATATAGGACCTCTTTTATATTCAATGAAAAGTTTGTTCGGCACGGTACACCTGCATTTCATATAGGTGAATAATTTCGATTTCTGCTATAAACGCAATAAATTGCATTAGAAATGGGGTTTACGCGGCAAGTACGGGTTTGGTTGCACCAGTGCGTAACAGGGGGGGGGGGGGGGGGCGGGGGGCAGTTGCCCCTCTGACGACTTTGGCCGGGGAAAAAAATTGCCCTTTGACCCCCTGAGAGGGAAAATTTCCCAAAGATGGGAAAGGTGCCCCCTCAAAGCGGGCAGGCCAATACGCCAATGTTCTGCACAAAGATTGTTAGGTCACAGTTTGCCAAACATTTTTGTTTCTCATGAGCTGTTCACCTTCCCTCTCCCTTTCGAATAAAGGATGAAATATATGGTCAACACAACTTGAACACACAGAGATACACAAGTAGCACCCACCCTCTAATGTATGTTTCGTGAAAGAGGACAGGGAATTTGTGTGCCACGTCATGAAAAATAGCTTAATCTAAATCGGGGTGATGGTTTAAACACCTCGCAAATCTTTTCACGTTGCATGGATAAAACAAGGCTCTCTGCAGTTCCAGATGAAAAAGAAATTGTGAATGTTTTGGTCTTCTAAATACCGAGTGGATTTACTGATCAATAGCCCATTATTGATGGAAGTCAATGAATCATGGTGTGAATCCCGTAGTCACTGATATTCAGGGCATATATTGAGATGACATTTAATTCATTTTCTCGATAATGTGCACATACTAGACATGAGAATACACGTAGAACTGGATTTCTATAATTTTAGGAAAATTATTTCGGAAGAATTATGTTACTTCCCAGGGGTGCGCCACCTGGTCCTTATCCGAGCCTCTTTTTCGCTTTGGCCTCATGGCCTATTTTACATATTTTAACATTACAGTACTGCACCTAACAAATCTTTCAAAAGTAGTGAAACACCAGGGTTTGTCTTTGTGTCCCGATGGGGTTCCGGCAAGTTATGAATCCCATGCCCTTCTTCTCATTGTTAGCCTCGTTCTCAGGGTGTAGATTTGTGTGTTTATTCGGGCCTTGAGACGTCCAATGTTTTTGCTATGTTACATTGTCAACTGTGTAGTCTAATTCGCCCCGGTATTCTCTCACTCCCATCGCCCGATTTACTCTTGAAACATTTTCTAAAACAATCACCAAACAACCACTGACACATACACGTTAAAAAGGTATGAATACAGAGTCTCCACTTGGGAATCAAATTGGTTTCCCCCCTTTTATCAATACAGTACATATTAAATATAAAATAGAAGTACATAGTCTAAGTTTGCGCCATATATAACTTTGAGACAGATTGAGATCCAAGCCACCTCTACGAATCCAGCCACCTCTAAGCACGAGTTTGAGCAGAATATGGCCGACGCATTTTCTTAGATTAGATAGAAAGGAAGCGATTTTTATCGGCCGTTTTATGATTGTTTGTAAACTATGAATGGACAATTAAAACCCATTGACGTTAATAAAATGTTTGGAACTTTGTCGAAAGTCAGACATTACCCGAGGTGCACCCGGAATTCCGTCAAAACAATACACTATAAAATTCTGTAAACGCGGCAAATCAAGGGTAACATAGCGTGCACTTTCACACCAGTGTAAGAGACTAAGTCTGGAAGTAATCTCTTATAGCTCGCGCCCTTTCTGGACGCGAGCAATAAAATAGTTCTACTATCCCATATAGGCGCGCTGATTTGGGCTTTTAAAATAATTTCAGGTGAGGACTAACGTATATAAAAGCTTTACAACCATGCAAACATTTCAATTTTGAAAAATCTAGAGGGCGCACTATTTTTCAAATGTGCCAGTGTCTCTTTAATGTCTGTCTGCGCTTGTCTTTGCCGGTGTAGAAGTAATAATTGTCCGGCGTACTCATAGTCCGGGAACAATGGTGAACAATAGGGCAATCGATTCAGTTGGACTCTTCACGTTAACATTAGTTTCACGCTTTATTCAGCTGTCGTCTATGGAACCCGTACCGTGGCTCCCGCCGGACTATTTGCTTTCACACCGGTCCTGGTCTTGCACTTGCTGTGCGGTCTTATGTTGTAAAAATTGTCTTTACTATTTTTATTGGGTGGCCAATATTTTACCAGCTTTGCTCTCTATTTGGTCAACCCTACATCGTAATTACTGCTTTGTGTAATTTATTGATTTGTATATGGAGAATAAACTTGAAACTTAAGTGTTTACGTTCCAAAATGGTCGATATTTTGGGATGAATTTAAAGGCGGAAAAAATGTCGCTAATTTTGCGACCTTTTATTTCTATGAAGTGTTAATTATATAAATAAATAGTTGAATATCTTCTACAAAAATCTCTCGTGAAAAGACCATGTCAATAGCCTGGGAGCTAGCACACATTTGTAACACATCTCAAGTACAAAAGGTTTGAGTGATTAAATACGCAGACAGCCGGACAGGAACCCCTGAAATGTGATTATTAAGTGCTGCAAATGGTGCCTTAAAGATAGGGGACCAAGGCAAAGATTGTACAGGGGTCAAATTTTTAAATTGATCCAATCGTGTTGAAAAGTATACCACGTTATGTGTCTAACCATAAGGATTCAGAAAAGGTATAGTTTGTAATATGTACAGCCTAAAGTTTCAGAGTTATTGGCTAAATAGGCAAAAATCAATAAAAAGGGTCAATTTCGGTTGTACAGGGGTCAAATTTTAAAGTTGCCCCGATTTTTATTTTAAAAAAGGTGCAAATTCTTTTGGTGGAGCTCATAGAATTAAAATAAGGAATAGTTTTGAGTGTCTCAAATGCTTGCTTAACAAAGTAGGGGGAAACAAGATCAATGGACGTTGACCTTCTGTGCCCCCTACATCGGAAACTAAGCATTTAAGACAGTCAAACTATTCCTTATTTTAGTACTATGAACTCAACCGATAATTTGCATCATTTTTTATCCAAATCGGACCAACTTCAAAATGTGACCCCCTATACAACTGAAATTCACCCTTATTATTGATTTTTGCCTATTTAGCCAATAACTCTGAAACTTTTGGCTGTACATATTACAAACTATACCTTTTCTGAATCCTTATGGTTAGACACATAACGTGGTGTACTTTTCAACACGATTGGATCAATTTAAAAATTTGACCCCTGTACAATTATTAGCAATTTGCAGCACTTAAGAATCACGTTTCACGGATTCCTGTCCGGCTGTCAACATAATCACTCAAACCTTTTGTACTTGAGATGTGTTACAAATTTCTACTCGCTCCCGGGTTACAAGGACTCTAAGAAAAGGACTAGGTTTAGATCTTACTATTGACATATGAAACCACTATTTTCATGTTTTCGGATGTACCTTTTCCTCTAGCTGCGGCGTCCTTCTTGTTACACTTGTACATTCCCCTAACCTGGGCAACATCTAGGGGACTCAATTCCTTCTGCTGCCCCATCCGGAATCCGAATGGTTGTCCTATCTTTTTGATCTTTATGGTCGGTCTTCCTGTTATACTAAACGCATTAGGTGCATAATGCATGATACTCTCGTAATCGTAGGCATAGCCGAGTGACGTCACGTTCTCTTTGGGGATTTTGCCAAAGTTATCCTCAGTACCGGACAGAACATTCTCCAAAAGAATCTTCACGTAGCTGTCTCGATCTCTGCGGCTCTGCATTTGAAAAGAAAGTGACCATGGTCAAAGTCATTAAAACTTATATTTGTCATCAAGTGGGAAAATCACAATAAAAATGTAAAGAGGAACGTTCTTTAATTATATACATTTGCATTTCCATGCCAGTGGTTCGTCCACAGATACATTTCATAGGTATTCCTATTGTAAGGGTATACATAATCCAGGCAGGATATGATTTTTGTATAAAATTCGTTGATGCTGACAACGGCAAAGGTATGTTGATAATAAACGGGTGTTCCATAAGTCGACTCACCTTTTTCTGACCTACTTTCTAACATACTTTTTCCTACCCCTACGAAGAGTAAGGGTTAAAGGTACATATGGTGAATCTAGCAACTTAAGTTTTTTTTCTTATGATGCGCTTGATATCCTTGAGAAAGATTATTACCAAAAATTTGCGGTGATTCCGATTATGCGCTTTTTTATGAGCAAATGCTTGTATCAGTGTTCCATTGCCCCATTCGCTCTGTTAAAATGCAACATTTCGAATTTCCTTGCAAGATGGTCGAGTCTGCACGTCAGTAATATACAAAAAAATCGAACCTCATAGAGAAGAGAATTATTAAGATATTTGAAGCACGAAATAGTCAAATACTTAAATACTTTTGAATACACCGTTATGACCGACCTGCTCATGCCACAATCCAAGAGCGTGGCCTACTTCGTGTACAATTGTTCCAAATACGTTGCAACCGGGACCCATTGAGATCAATTGTTCGCCACCTGGTCTTCCAACGTATGACAACATCTAAAAAACAAAATGTTTAGCTACCGGAAAATTTTACTATTGATATGTTGAAGGGGGCTTTTCTTCACATGATGATATTTGATACCAAAAAATATTGGTACAAACCAAAAGATTCGGTGTTATGCAACCATTAAAAACGCATGTCTTGATCACCGACCATCCTCTTCCAATTAGTCATTAAACCTTGATAATTATTAATTTCAGTATGTTTCCTAAGACCATGCAATGAGGGGCGAAACAGACCTCCGCGAAAAGGAGGGCCTGCTGATCGGTCCCTGCACCCAGCCCCCATTATTCGCTGGGAATGAATATCGTCGACAGCTTAATAATTCATTACTTTCCCTTGAAACTAAGTTAACTGTTAATTTAACACCATCCTGGAGTCAATACGGGACCACTCCCACTGGTGTTAGATTTACACCATGTTAGTGCAGAGAAGGTCAACTAATCGATTGCCCTATGTTCACTATTGTTCCCGGACTATGAGTACGCCGAGACAATGGTGTTACTCTACACGAGTCTAAAAAACCTTTGTGCCGTTTAATAGCGGTGAGTACGAGTCAAAAATTTCAGTTTGTAAGTATACCACATTTCGTCTGATTAGTAAGGTTATGTGAAATTAAAAAAGTTGGACTACAATTACATGATGTCTTTTATCTCATATCATGTCCCTACGTTTATGGCGGCGTATGTTATTTTTATGTGAAAATATATCTCCATTCTTCCAAGAGGGCTACCTAGACTATCATTTGAGAGCAATTGAAGAAAGGAATAGAAAGAAAGAACTTTCATATTTGTGAAAATGTGCCAGCAGTGCCGCTTTTTAAGGCTGTGTGCTAAAAAAGTTCCAGTTACAATTTGCAACTAGGAACAGTTATAGTCATGCCTATTTGAGTCGTTGATTTTTCCTTTTAATTATTTCTGTAGAGGTTAGTTAGACAAAAAAATTGCGAAATCAGAAGAGGATTTAAGCGTAATAGCTTTAGATATCAATCTAAGTTTAGTTTCAGCCATCACAGAAAAGAAAAAATTAATCAGATGATGTCCTGGTGACTATGCCGAGACCCACTTGGCGCAAGCTTGGGCAAAAATGGAGGTCATCCATTCCCCCTACATACCCTCCCTCCTCACCCATCCCTCCTGTCCATCCTTTTTCCCATCCCTCGATCGCCCCATTTCCTCAACCCCCCGTCGGAACACTTAACGCCCTTTCTTCTCCACTCATTCCCGCACGCTGCTCCCTTACCTCCTTCCCCACCTCCGATTTCTTCTTCCTCTCCTACCCTGATCATTAAGTATCTCTCAGTTCCACTTCAGAAGACTATGATTCTAAGTATAGTCGGTAGTTCAGGCCCCCTCAAAGGCCCGGTCTCTGGGTCGAATCGTGTAATTAAAGCGTAACACTACCGTGTATCCAGACATGCTTTTGGAAGGGGGACCCGGGATGAAGAAATCGGCACCTGTAATAGCTCGGGAAAGGGTGATTGTGCCACGTTTTGGCACGAACCCGGGGCGCGGGGGGGCGCAAGTCCGAAAATCCTAAGCCCAGAGATACGTCAATGCACTGCATACGGCTTTGCCAGATTGACCGAATTCTTACCAATGCTCATCAATTACGTAGGTATTTCCACCAAGGCCACCAAAATCCTTCATCTTCTGGATGCGCGAGTAGTTGTTCGAGAAATCTAGTATTCGTCTCTCTTTCTCTTTATTTTCTTATCTTCGGACTCTTTGCTCTCTTTCTCTTTCGTGCATAGAAGACTAGGGAAATTGCCGATAACGATCTTCCCAAGTAGAAGATGATTAATCGCCTTCAAAGAAGCGGCGCCGTGACGTACGTTATTACAGCGGACAATCCTAGAGAGCAAAAAGAAAGAAAAATGTTTTTACCAAAATGGTTTACTAGAAAAGATAGAGTAGGTTATCCTAATAACTCAACCTCTTTATCCTTTATTAATCTGAAACCCTAGATTAAAAAAGTTTAAAAAATTGCTAATGAAGGAAAAATGTTGTGACGTCCAATGAGCAGCTGCTGATCCAACCTTTCAAGATCAATACAAGAATACGGAAACAATATCAGGTAAATAATCATTTCTACAAATGTTCTTTTATTAATGTATTCGCTACATTCATTTGGGATTTAATATAACATTCTGCTTCAATTTTCTTAAAAGTGACCATCAATTGCTGATTTACGCTTCGTCGTTAACTAAACATATCTTGAGATCCCAAAACAAGAAAATTTAACCAGGAACAACGGCATTTGAAGCTAGACGTGCGTCCTTGAGTTGATGCTAAACATTCATATCACAACATATTTTTCTAATTGCAAAAAGCCGGTGTTTTCAGCTTGCATAATTTTTTTTTTGATGGACAGGCTGTAGAGTACATTTATGTGATTGTCGAAACCATCGATATATTATTTTGTATTTCATGTGCAATAGGGTGATAGGTTAGTTAAGCCCCTTAAAAGAAAGAAATTGCTAAGAACATCAGACCACAAACAGCTATTTAGCCTAAATTAGGAGCAAGTACTAAAATTAGAATTTCACAATTGTACTAAGAATACATCTAAGCGTACTCTTTTGAGATGGGGATCATGTTTGTCAAGGGTAAGCAAACAGCCGTAACAACAGGGCTTCATTTTTAGGGTCATCCGATATGTGAAATCTGTGTGCCGCCCCTTTAACATTAATACTGATTATTGAGTATACAATTAGAAACAAAGTGGGTCAAAAATCAATCATAAATATAATTTTTTTCATAATATAACATTTTGCTTAAGGAAATTCATTGCTATGAATATACTACTTCTGTATATGAAGTCTGGGGGACTCAACTCGGCACGAGATCAGCTAGTGCAGAGCGGACATAAACCATGAAAAAGTAACATAAAAAACAAGGGCCCTTTGGTCGTCGTAATAAGCAATAAAATCCCCTGCATCATAAAGTTGTTTAAGTTTCAAAAGTTTCATTACCGTTTTTATAATTACGTTGTTATTATTGATTGTTCTACGTCTTACTGCGATGACTCATGGGCACACAAACTTTGAGTTCAGAAGTTCAAAATTTCCTTTTCCGTCGTATAGACGTTTAAAAAGGTCAGCTTCACGGAGTCATGCACATTGAAAAGAGTCGAAATTGTATTGACAATCATCGTAAATTCGTTTATTTCGCCTTGTGTGGGCACCACCGCTATCGAGTCCTCAAAAATAAATTTCCCCTTCAATCCTATGGTTGCGGCATTTCTTGTGGTTGATAACCGACAATCAGTATCACACTTACACCTCGAAATTTCGTTTTTTATTTCGAGTATTCGTACGAATCGCTGATTTCGACCACGCAAAAGTGTAGATTTAGAAAATAATTGTTCACGTATAGCCTAAATCCAAATGTAACAAATACCCCGACTCAAGATATTAAACGATCTTTTCATTATTAAATGGGGCGATTTTTGAGTCAAATGTCAAGATCCGCGACAAAAGAGCGCAGCTGTGGAACTGAAATATACGAAGTACGAATACTATTCATTACGGATGGAGAGTTAGACGTGAGATGTTAGAAATCATCGGAATAAATGTTCCATGCATGCGTTTTATTGTGGTACTTCTATAGAAATGGGGACTAGAAGAGGTTATTGTCACCACATTTAAAGGATATAACGAAAAAGAACGAGGGTTTTCGTGGGGAGGTAGCGTGGGCTACGCGATCACGCGATGGGCGCTGCGTCAGCGTTACGAAGAATGGACCAAAATTTCGAGAAGCCCACAAAAATGCGAAACACGGAATCCGCCACACAAGCTAATTAGAAACACGAAATAATACTAATAAAGCTTTGTATGAAATAGCTAGAGTATGTTGCCTCTTTAGATACTTTTCAAATGCGTTATTCAACTGGCCTCAAAAACTAACTCAAAGTACTCGTACACAAAAATAATGTTTTCTGTTATTTTAAAATAATTATCTGAATAACGCCAAGTGTCAAAAGATCACAAATTCCAGTGGAGGATTTAGAGTCAAGACAGTCTGTCAGAAGCTGCTGAAGAGGAGCAACCCCCCTAAAAATATTGCTCTCAGGGCACCCCTTAGACACCCCCTAATCGCATTAAAGATGGAAATTATTGCGTCGCACTCCGCGAACTAATGGCCACCCACCTTTAAGCTGCTGACACGGCCCTTTTCCAGTAAAACCGCCCAATGCCACAAATTTAGGATAATATTTTACAATCGTACTTACAGAGAAGCTCTGTTACATTAATTCTTATCGACACTTGCCAATGGATAGCTATCATAGAAATACAAGATCATAATTGAATGTGCTCTCTTCAAGTACGTCTTAAGTTATAAGGTTACAAAATAACAACGAACACTGCGAGGATTTTTTCCTCATAGAGATGAAACATTAACTTGAACCATGCACACAACACCGTGCATGCAGAGGGGGAACACCTGTTCTGCTATACATTTTACGACGCGCTCTAATTCAGTACTTCTCGATCTTGTTTTAAGTATTGGTTATGAATTTCATCTTTGATTGGTATTTTTAACCGATGAGAAGAGAGAGATGCGAGAGAGAGATGAGAGAGCGAGAAAGGCCGCAGGGGGGGGAGGAGACAGAAGCAACACAGCAGTGTGGACCCCTCAGCCCGAAAACAAATATAAGAAAATTTGTCGTTTTTTAATGCCACAGTTTGCTGCCATAATACTATTTTCAACTTTTTAAGATGCTGAATTCAATTCAGTCCAATCATCTAATTTGTGCTGGTACTACAATTCATAATTGCCCACTGCAAAAATAGGGTGTTAAAAAATACACGCCGGGTGCTCCAGGGAGGACCACACCAAGACACCCGTGGCGTAAATTTGATAAAAAATCGTTGAAACATTTGACGAAAATTATGAATATGAAAAATTTTTTAAACCTATTGTGGTAATATATGAGGTTATTTTCGGTCAATTACAGTCCAATCATCTATTTGTGATCTGGGGGTTTTTAATATACAATCAATAATTGCACTGCAAAAAATAGCGTGTTAGAATTAACACCGCCGGTGGTTCCAGGAGTGGCACCACACAAGAAACAGTGAGCGTAAATTTGCATAAAATCGTTGAAAAAAGTTGAAGAAAACATTGATGAATGAAAAATTTTTTTTAAAACTATTGTGGTACAATATGAGCGTTAGTTTCGCGCTCAAAAAACACATGACGAGGCGGTTCAACGTCGAGGCCATGAATAGGAGGGAATGATCTATTGACAATCACCTTCATCAAAATATGCGGGGCTATATATACCCCCCCTCTCGAATTTACGCCTATAGCCAAGAAGTATCGAAATCAACACCAATTTGGTGTTAAACAACACAAGACGCCGTTTGTTATATGAAAAAAACACAAATATGTGATTAATATGAAGCACTAGACTTAAGGTGTTAAAAATATAACGACATATGCAGTGTTATATACCGCAAAGAATTTAACAGTTCCCTTGGTGTGAGTCCTCCTGTATTATCACGGTGTATATCTTAACACCCCAGTTTTAGTATGTGTGTTGCTATCCTGAATTGCTACAAGCATGTGATACCAGGTTGAGAGCATGCGCTGACCTCATAATAATAATAATAATAATAATAATAAAACAGATGCGCCTTACACCGAAGTCTCAAAGACGCCTATACAACAAAACAACCAGACATTATACAAGGAAATACTGTAAATGTACAAAATACAAAATAAACCTGAAACATTAAATTAATCATCAAAGCAAGTTGGAAAGATGTGTCTTTAAGATTGATCTTAAATTGACCAACAGTCTGCAATTTTTAAATAGTGGAAGATAGGCAGTTTGTTCAGAGTTCAGATGAGCTTTGAGGGAGAATGAAGCGAGACCATATCGAAAGAGTTTTGAAACAGAAGTAGCAGCACGCGTTAAGTTGAAGATTACCGTAAATTACGAGATGTTTTGTATTTCTGTATTGAAGTTCATGAGCTAAATTGGTTGACCAATCCATGGATACATTTGTAAGTAAAACTGGTAATATGCATTGTACTAATGCGAAACACCACTGGTAGCCATGCAATTTTTTGAGAACTGGTGTAATACTGTATGATTCACAAGATAAGAGCGAGTACGAGTAACAAGTCTGCGGAGAGTTTGAATCGCTGTTAGTTTAAGCTATTGTGGGTCCGGTAGGCTATGAGAGAATGAGCTACTTGATTGGATCAAGCAACGAAACAAGGATCGACGTGAACTAAGATTTTTCAGTAGATTTAGATCAAGCAATTCCTTATGCCGACCCTAAATCTGCTACAAAGCAAAGTAAGCAGAAGTGAGACAAATTGTTACATGATATGCTAAATATCATGCTGCAGATCATTTTCCTCAAGATGACACGAGTGGTGCGTGCACTTTGACAGGTTGCTATATGCCAGCTGTTGGCGGGATTTTAAGAGAGATGTATAAGGGATCGTTTTCTGAAGCGGATGGCATTGAAGCGATGATGTGACTAATGAATACCATTCATTTTTGTTCCTCGCCCCTTCAATTTTAAATCTTTGCTGTGACCAAGCCTTTAATATCATTATACATCTTTCGAGATTGGTAATCATGGCATGATCAGAATCTTAGTTTCAGAACAACCAGAAAACTTGAGATCACAGCATATATATTTCTGTCAAAACCATGGATTCAATTATATCTTCAAGTGGTGCCAGTAGTTTATAATGTGTAATGCATTAACGCGTCCAATCAAGAGCCTTGAGTGTGCACCTTCGATCAGTAGCGCGAACATGAAGGTTTGAATTTTTGAAAGAGAGATTATTTATGACAAATAGATTGAGAACGATTGGAAAAATAGGAGTTTTAACCAATCAAGGCAGGTTCCTGATACTGCCCATATCTACAATCGTAAAAGATTGAGGAAAAACATCATGATATTATAGATATCAAAAGCTGTACAAGAATAGGTATAAAAGTATCAAAACCGCCTTCATGGACCTTGATCAACAGCTAGCAATTAAATTCATTATATACACGAAGAAGAGCAGTTTCGATGCATGAGAAGATCTATACGCAGGTTGCATTTCATACCTAGGCTGAGATTGTTTGATGAAATGGTAATCAGAATTGAGAAGCACCAAGCACGTTATGATCTCAGCGAGAACTTGAGGTTCGCCAACACGCGTTCGATATAGTTTTCTCTGAGTTTTCCAGTATTCAGATAGGTTCTTCAAAAGAGGAGCTAATAGGCGCCACATTGCTCAAATATCAGAGGAATTGACCTTCATGAATTGACATATTTGAAAACCTTTGGTAATGACTGCGAAGCAGCTCATTCAAACATTTCTTCAATACCATGTTGGTTGATCGGCCAGGTTCGCAGATCTGCATGAAGTGAATGGCCTGATTCATCTATTAGTTCTTTCGACAGGACGGCCTCCGCTGAAAAATCAGGAACTGAGAGTATTAAATACTCATGAAGAATGCCGGAACTGAAATATCAGAATGAGATTGAACAGTTGAGAACATTTTTAATCATTCTGAATTGTTCACAAAAAAGTCAGAAGAAAAGCGATCAGCACGGGAAAGATTCCGAATCGTCAGATTGGATAATACTTGGATACTGATTAGCGTGTTGCAAATTGTCAACTTTCTAAAACAACTGTTAGGGGATAGTTAAGTTTTGCCTGCCTTTATCATGCTGATTATAAGTACATAGCACTGCGCTCTTTGAAAATCTGCTTGTCAACCTCTAATTTAGAATTGCTCCAGCGTCTTTCAAGGCGACGTACGTCGCGTTTCATCTCACGTAGATTGCCGTTGTACCAAGGTGCGTTTGGACGACACCTTCTGATGCGCTGTGTATCAAAGGCGCATGATCTTGTCTTTCAGGTCATTTAGAACTTGATCATATTGCAGAACAAAGTGCTTCCAAATCAGGAAAGAAGCAGGCGATTGTATACATGTGTTGATTATAAAGGATAAGATCGGAAAACCGTACCTAGCATCAATTATCACAAAATTTCGAAATGAAAGAATCTGTCAATTTTGTGGTTTAGGCCGCAGCAAATTGAGGGGGGACATACGACTGCAGCATGATCCGCCATGGAAGATACTAGGTCCGTAGAAATAGTTGCCCAGAACAAAAGTATCAGACGAGCGTGTGAGAATGGAGAGGTCAAGTGTATGTTTTGAGAAATGTGAGCTAGGAAGGTCCCACAGGTTGATGGTAAATAGAGCACTCAATTATTATATCAGCGAACTTCAGCGCCTCTCTATCAGGTTACTTGTTGACATGAAGGTTAAAATCTATGTAATTACAGTAAGAAGGTAATCCAGGATTACTGTGTTGATTTGCCTCCAAAAAAAGATAAAATTCAGGAAACAGACAGGTTGCAGTCGGCTTCTATTTTATCTCTGCTGTCTATATACAACATAAAGATGGAGTGGATGGATGTCTCGAGAGTGATGCTGTATTCATAATACTCAAAGGATTCAAATGATGTGATGAGTAGACCATGTTTTACATTATAAGACTTTCCCCCCTAAGCAAAACCAGTACACCACCTCCTGATCAGTTTCTCAGTGTTGTAGTCGCTGATACACATAGGTGGAGAATGTGTTAGCTGTTAATCAGCTAAGAAACATGCATTTGGCCGATGCAGTCTCTGCTTAACCATGATATCCGTCTCATGGCTAAAATATCCAGATATTTGCAAATATAAGATTCTGAGATTATTGGAATCTTAAGTTTAATTGATCGGGGGGATTTCAAATAGGAGCAAAGTTGGTTAAAGCGTTCATTAGACGATGTGAACATCAGAATTATCAGGAACCGAAGCAGGAGCGATAGCCAAACAAGACTTGCAGACTCATATGTTGAACGAATATACATTTTACTTATCTTTCTCAAAATACATTTTTTCAAATACCCCATATCCCCAAGAGTGCTTTGCGAGACGGTGTTGATTAAAAAACTTAAAATATCCAAAATTTTCGGATTCCGACTAAATGAGATAGTTCCGTATTTTTAGCGTGGAATGTTAACACTTAACTGCATAAGGGGTTTGCACTCCGTTGACGTGCATAAGCGGGAACAGGGGTCGGCAAATCTGGGACCATCATTATATAAACACTTTCCAAAGGAATTTTTAAGATGAAATCCACCACATGTTTAGAAGGATTCAAAGACATCACAATTAAGAAATTTAAAACTGAAAAAATTGTTCAGTAAGCAACTAGTTCGCAAAACTTCGATTTTAATGTTGCGTCAAATGTGCGAAAAAAGACAATTCGTGTTCTAGATTTGATGCTGATGCTTGTAATGGTTGAAGGATGAAACGAGATTTAAACATATTAAGCACAAATAAAAAATGCTGTTGTTGCATTTTATATTTTTGGTTTACTTGTATAATTTGACCATTAGGTTCCTACGTAAAACCGCTATACGAAGTACACCTGGCACAAAAAAGTATCTTGGCATTGTTTTCGATCAGTATGGCCAAAGTCCTACCATTTTGAAAGTTTTGAAATCTACATTTTATTGTCTAGGTCATGCTCTTCATTTAAACCTGGCTTGTAAAAAAGGTGCAGAAAATGCGCCGGATAGAACGCCAAAAGACGCAAACCCCAAAACCAAAAGTTGCAGTTTTGGATTTTTCAATGGCATGGCAAGTTCGTTACTGCCACGAACATGTGTACCGCAATCAATATGCAAGTAGGCTTTCTAGCTCATTCAGTCGAAAACACTCTTGCGGAAAAATCAATACCACACTTTATGCGTTTTACTACACAGTGACCATTGAATAAATCTAAAAACTGAACTTTTGGTTTTGGGGGGTTTTGCGCGTCTTCCAGGCGCTCTATCTCAGCCAGTTTTGCACGCTTTTTTACAAGCGAGGTGTAAATAAAAGAGCAAGACATAGGCAACAACATGTATATGTCGAAAACTTTCAAAAGGGCCTGACTTTTTGACACAATATTGATCGAAAAACAACATGCCGAGATACTTTTTGTGCCGGTGTATGGGTTGTAGATAAAATATTATGACACAATTGGCCGACTATACTTTCCAAGATTTTTTTGATTAATTAGTTACTTTGTTTATGCACAAAGGTGTAGCATATGAAATGAGAATCACAGTAACTATATTAAGATTTTTTTGTAATTTTTCTCATGGGCACTTCCGTACTGGGCTCCAGGACCCATGCTAATTAACGCAAAAAATAACGAACGCGATGGATTTATTTGTTTTGCACAAATGCAAGCCCGCAACTAAAAGTTAGACAAAACAAAAAAGTAGAAACCAAATATTTATTGCAAGCGTTAAAAAACGCCGACCGGAAAAACAAAACATGGGGCCCCCTAGGACCCCCCTTATGCAGAGTTAAAGTGCTAAGCATAATAGTTTATGCCAGTGTGTGAATACCAACCAACGATTCACGGTGACCCACTCAAACAACACATTCAACGTGTAATATTTCTTTATTTATATCACCCACACCCATCATGGCAATGTACATCTATCCAAACTCACGTTTTAAAGTTCTGTTTAAATTGTTACGGAACGAATTGCTGGAAATTTGGGGGCAAGAATACGGAAAGTGAAATTTAAAAAAGCGTCCGCAGCAAAATTCCAGAAACGTTAAAGAGTTTGTTTCAAGACTTTCGAGCTCATTCGATTATTTAGCAGATCAACGCAACGGTGAGGATACACCCTGAAATTATTCGTCACCGGTCACCTGAAAAATAACTGAATGGTATCTTGAATATTTAGTTTGGTCATCCTGTCATTTCAGAACTAAATTAAGATCTGTCTCATTTTAGAAGTACTCTGTTTATTATTGCTTGCCACCCGAAGGAAGTATAACACAGCGTGTCAAAATTCTGAGAGTCAGCCTGATCAGAAATAATGCTCTGATTTAGTGACATCGCGAGAAATGTTTGTCTCAGTGAAAAGAACTTGAAGGGACGTTGAAACAAAATTACCCTTAAAATATGCAGCCAAAGCAATTATGTGTCCTACTTTTGCTTGATCTTTTGGTTTTATTGTGCAAATGGTTTTGCAACTCAATCGGGCATTATTGAATGATCTTGAACATTTTTGATTTCAAAGATTGATATAGCCATAAAAAAACATCTAAACAAAACTGAAACCTTTTTGGCTCGTCAAATGAAGGTTTTGCGCTGTTCAAATAGGGAGTTGGGCCCTTCACCTTCTACTTATAAGCAGTTTGATCCCCAACAATTAACAAAAATATACCTTGTAATAAACTAATTTAGACTTCCTTCATTTTGGTTTAGTGTACTTTAGTCATAAATGCCAACAGTAGAAGTCTTTGAGATACTGGACACAAAGGCAAAAGAGCTCCAATATGTATTTAATCAATCTTCCCCTATTTCAATAAAATTAATATGAGATATATACAAGATACACACAAATTCATAATGAGGAAGTTATAACAGGCAAATGGCGTCGTGATTTGTGTTCATACTTATCTATAACACAATTTATAACACAAGAGCGGAAAAAAACAAAACTGAAAAGATAAAATAAACGAGGACGAGGTGTATTTGGGTCGTTTCTTGAAGTTTCTTACTAACGAGAAACATAAATTGGAATAGTATATACTAGGTGATTAACCTAGCATTCAAAACCAGTCGGACTGGATCAATTCAAACCGAATGCATAAAAAAAGATGTCAGTAAAAGTAAAAGCTAATATACTCAATGCATACAACATTATATATGATGTGTCAAATAACCAATGCAAAAAGGAGTAAGTAGTAAAGTAATTACGATTTCAATAGGCCTACCTGTACGATACCTTGGTTTATCTCCCATGGCTGTAAGTGCTCCGTATCCGTAGGATAGCCACACTCGTGTTCGTTGTTCGTAGGATCTATTCCTTCCATATTTCTTAAGTTAGGATCCACCACGGGTCGACACCGAATCGTCCGGTAAAGAAAGTACAACAGAAACAGGCATTGCCAGAAAGAACTCATTGTCGGTTTAAGTAATTCTCTTTCCTATTTTGATTTTTGTTCTTTTTTTGTTTGATAAGTCAAACGTGTGTCTATATTGATATAGGTCAGTTCTGCCCAAGTTTTTGAAACCCAACAACTGTCCCGTCAGTCAACTGCTTCGTACGTCTCCAGCTCTAGGTGTGTCAGTGGGTGTCACTGCGTGTGAGACTTCCAAGATAGAAGCCAAACTGTTCGGGATGTTGGAAGTAGGCCGAATTTAGGGATGAGCTTAAAATAATTTATTAGTTAAAGTTCAAAGAAATTATCTTATCACAAGCACTAATTTATGATAAAGTATGATAAACAGCCAGCACTCTTTTGTCCTAAGATTTTTAAGTACATCTAATTATTTAGCTTTCGCTCTACATGGTAAAAATTGCTTTTCTTTGAAAGGAGATTGGATGCAATCACCTAATATGACTTTTCTTTCCAAATTCCGCCTATTTGTGACAGATTCAGACAATAAAATGCCATTTTTTTCTCTTCAAAATACTGTAGGTAGTTCTCATAACCTAAAATGTAGAATTCCGAAAATTTCTTTTCGGAGTATACATAATATGTTCCCTTTTGCACAGGTAAACAAATTAACATTAAGTGGTAAAATAGTCTGTCAACATTCATTTTTGGCCTTTTGTTTTACAAAATGGCGTCTGAAAAAAGCATATCTGGGTTATGAGCTGTTATGAAATTGGCAGGAGGCTGGGTTTGGATCCCTGGTTGGATGGGATGGTAACCTATACCCCCTATCATAAGAAGTCCACCAACATGCCACCGCAGAATATCACAGACACTTTGTTTTTGATTGATAGCTATCAGAGCTAGGGGTGTGTTTTTGAGTCAATCCCACAATGCACCAGTTTTGGGAAATTTCACCTCAATAAGTTCATGTGATCCCACACAAATCCTCTTCTCAACACATAAACCCTGACCTGTTAACTCATTAGCCCACAAAGTGCTAGTACTTAGGGAATTTTTTAGCGTAATTATGAAATGTAGCTAATGTCTTTGTGGTCCTTAAACTTTTGGAAACACTTTTTGGTTCCTAAGTACTGACATGGTGTTTTGTACTGTACAGTATAGGCACATTGCAATGCATCATGGGATTGATTCATAACAACACCCTCTGGATAGCTATGGTCGATGGTCCCCTCTTTCCATTGATACCACATGAGTAACCAACATACACCTAGCATTACGTCAGAATGATGTCATAACGTTCGCATGTCAACAGTACTGTCAATTTCCTTGACACACATGTATGTAGTCTTAAGACCTGTTCGATTTTTCAACGTTTTAATCCCAATTAATAAAAAAAAATCTAGACCCACCAAATTAACCCATGTAATGCTCTCACATTTAAGGAAAATGCATCCCAAGGACTTTTGAAAGTATTTTCTTCCATTTTATAAGACACACTTACTAAAGGTTGGAAATCACTCTTTTTAATTTTCCAATGTGAATAGCCTTGGTCTTAGACATAATTATTAATTTTACATCCAGACAGTCTGGCAAAATCATTGAGCGCTTAACAAATTCTGGAAAGATCATCGAAGAGACCGACTTCACTGCGCTACTTTGCAGTTAACTTTTATAATACTGCTTAACACATTCTTAGTATAGGCCTATAACAAAGCAAGGGCATTTTTGTTATTCTTGTTACGTTCTGTCTCGCCCCCTTCTTCTTTTTGATCTCACTTTCCCTGTATTAGGCCTACATCTCTCTAGCGTGGAGTAGATTTAAAAAACTGGGTTCTTCTCGTTATTCCGCAGGGTCCATGTTCCGAGATTCTAATTCCAGGTTCGTTTTCCGAACACCGCGTTTTTAGCATTCGCTATTCCGAATCCTGAAAAAGGTTCGGTATTCCGAAAAATAGGGTTCGCCTATTCGAATCTTAAAAAGGGTTCGGTATTCCGAATTTTAAAAAGGGTTTGCTATTCCGAATCATAAAAAGGGTTTTTCGCATTCCGAATCTCAAAAAGGGTTCGTAATTCCGAATCTCAAAAAAGGATCGTTATTCCGAATATTGAAAAGGTTCGGTATCCCGAAACCGAATAGGTTTTCAATATTCCGGATTTCAAAGAGGTTCTCTATTCCGAATTTTGTTTTTCACAATTGGATACTTTGAAGCCGATAAGTACCACTATATAGTTTCAATTCTCGAATTTTGGAGATTTTGCTTGAAATTTCAGGTATTTTCATGAAGTTTGAAACTTTAATATCGAAGTTTTTTTAGTTATTATCTCGAAGCGTAATATATTTTTTCAATCTTCGAGTTATTTTCTCGAATTTGATAATTATCGCAAATTGAGTTATTTTCTCAAATTTGAAGTTATTTATATTCGAAAACCCTCGAGTTTTATCTTGAAGTTTCCAGATATTTCTCGAAGTTCGAGGTATTTTTCTCTAAGTTTCAAGATAATAGTTCGAGTTTGAGGTATTATCTCCAAGTTTGGGATATTTTCCCAAAAATTGAGTTTACTACCTCGAAATACCGAGTTATTATCTCGCCTAAACTTTGATCGGCATAGAGACTTAGTAATCAATTTTCTGTATGTTCTGTAAAGGGCTGTCTGTTCCCATGTAACTGTTGTGTACGACTTATCTGAAGTTCCGAAATGCCTACTATATGTTAACTTGGTGGAAAAAAGCGGGATGATTAGTTCTTGACCTGAGTAGATTTGAGCGTAAAATTACTAATTAATTATCTAATTTTGCATAATTAAGAACTTTTCTGCAGGCTTTGTACAAGTTTTCTGGAGTTTCATAAGGCGTATAATGTTGTAACTTTGTGGAAGGAAGCAGGTTAAAGAGGTCTCGACCTGAATACATGTTTGGCGTCTTTCGGGCAAATGAGTTCGTATTTGGCTATATTTTTTTAGTACAATCGCACCCAAAATTCCTTGCTGCCATGAAAGCCTATAATGGTGCGCGCTTTTTTTGCAATTGAAAGTACGTAATATAATGCGACTTAGGTTGGCAAATGAAGCTAAATACATATTCATAATTACTGTAATCTCTGAAACGGTACATCGAAATAGGCAAAATTCCTTCGGTACATAAGACCTATGCCATACATCTTTTGTGTGAATCACAATTGGGGTTAAAAGTGGCATTTTAGGATTAGATTGCATTTAAAATTGTCTAATGTTGCAAATTTAAGAGAAAATGCTCTTTTACAAGTTATCTAGAGTCCGTAAGGGTATAATGCTTTACTTGGTGAAGGAAGCGTGTTGACGATTTCTCGAACTTAGATTTTGCGGATTTTGAGCAAATTAGATCAAATGAGCTATTAATATGCCAAAAATCGGCGTAATTGCTAATTTTTGAAACGGTACTCTGCATGAAAGCCTATATCATGGTACTTGGTGTCATCTTTTTTTTGCAATCTAAAAAAAGTATGTGGATATGCGGATTATAGGTATCACAATGAGCTCATTAATATGCAGAATTGGCTGTTCACTGAAACGG